>WJFB01001165.1:0-36404 GCA_009870185.1 Pygmarrhopalites habei
AAATTCCGGTCTAGTAGTCTTCTGAAAGATGATATTTAATTTTGACAATGCTTTTTTAGAGTGAACAAGTAAAGGAAGACATTGAAATTGATCACCGCGTTCATTCGCGTATCATCGGATCACGCGGAAAGAATGTTCGAGAAATCATGAAAAAATTTGGAGTGAGAATTTTTTTCAATTTTTTCAAATACGCAGAAAGTGAAATTTCAAACAGAAAACTTTGGGGGAATATTTATAATGAAAATTCTTTATTTTTACCAGGTTGAAATACGTTTTCCTCGCCAAGGCAATTTAGATTTGGTGTCGATTTCAGGCAACGATGAAGACAAAGTCTTCGAAGCAAGTGATCATTTGAAAAATCTTGCAGAAGAGTACCTTCAGGTGAGTTCATTAATCAGGACCCCTATGTTTATGGTGGAACGCATAGCATATGTTTGCTTTTAAAATCATTTTCATGTTTAGAGTGCATTGAAACTAAAAATGACAATTATGTAATAATAAACATGTCTTCTTTCTTGCAGGATGTGAACGAAAATGAATATATGCAGCAACATACCCAGGACAGAGATACTGGATCCTGGTTGCAACAATTTGTCCGTGAACCTGGCCAAGGACAAGAATCAGGAGGAGGAGGAGGAGGAGGCGGAGGAGGAAAGAAAAGAGACAGGGAAAGCAATGGATTTGTTGTCAAAGGAGCTCCGTGGGAACAACCACCCGATACTCAGGTATTATACTTATTTGAAAGTTGGTCAATGAATAACATTTTTGTAATACATGAATGAGCTGGCTAATCCTTTTCCTATATTCACAGAGTAATGAAGAATTTCCATCCTTTGGAAATGGTAGTGTTGCCCCACAAGTTGAACCCGTCGGTCGTTTGAGTACAGCTTGGGGACCTCGGAAACACTTTTAAGTAATACCAATATTGCATGACCCGACGGACCATTGTCTTTTTACATCCTTTTTTCAACACTTACCGTCGCTAAACAAGTCTTTAACATCAGCCTAAGAACGAAGATCATCACCTAATGAGGCTATTTACATGGAAAATCTCCAGCTCCTTGGAAATAGCATGTGACACTCCTGTTAGTTGCATAATTTTAAGCCTGCTTATTATTAATGAACGTTGCAATCCTTTATGTTGATTCTTTTCTGGTATTTTATCTGTTATAAAGTTATCATTGTTAAAGTTTTTTGGGGGGAGGGAGGGTTTGTTGGTTCCACACACAAGTAGACATAGTTTATATTTGAACTACATTAAACATATTATATATATATATGATAAACTTTCTTTACAAGTATATTCAGATCATAGAAAGTTTAGAAGTATTGTCGCATGTTTTGAATATCTTGTTATCATTATGATTTCTTATGTCATAACATATGGATTATTATATGTTTATCAATATATATTATAATTATATAATTATTATAGTATACATTTGGGGTTAATATTATGATTATTAAACAGTTATAAGAAAACATACAATATATATACTATATATGGTCATCATGAACAATAATAATTATATAATAATTATACAATAATACTAGCCTTCAAAAGGCTTAAGGGAAAATCAGATGAAACTTTAAGTAATATATTTGCCGTGGTGCTTGGGAGTTTACAAAAAAAATGTTCTAAAAAAACAAGTCGTGGCGAATGCACGAATGTACATTCGTAATAAAAAAAATAAAACTAAAAAGGTGGACATTAACTAGACTGGTTGAGGTCTATCTGTAACAACGCAATCTGCTAACTCATAAGGATATTTTTGTAAAACGGGGAGATTCTGATCGTTATATGAATACATTGAATAAAAACTAAATCTGGGTTATAAAATTTGTAAAGCTCGAATGATTTTGTTTTTCTTACATTATCTTGATGACAAGGCATAAGGTGTATGAGTATTAATAGTGGCGTTGAATCATATTGAATGTGGAACATCATCATTGGAGAAGAGCATCAATTAATTTGAACTGAAACTACACTGACTCACATTCATCTTGAAAAATTCACGCAGCATTATATAATCAGCTGTTTTGCTCTTTTTACATCATTCATTACCTACGGTAGGTAAGCTCTTGACTCGTTATTTATCTATTTATGGGGTTACTTCAAAAAATCTTTCTTGAGCAATGAATACTTTCAAATTGAGAGTCTCAATCCTATTTACAATTAGTTTTTTTCTCCCCTTCCCTATAATTTAGAATGGGTTGATATGCTTAACAATACAACTTAACTCCCTCCATACACACACAGTAGATTTAATCTTTCTACCAACATGCAATAATAAAAAGTGCATAATCAACTGATTAGAACTAGTTACTGTTACCCAGTAAAAAATGTGTAGTCATTGGAAAGAGTTGGGATTAATCATGAAACACACCAAAAATGTTTTTAAAATTATTCTTGGGAAATTAATTAACCATGGTTAGTACTTCTGTCTCTCTCGGTCCTCTCTCCACATAATATTATTTATTTGTCATGAAGATGAAATTAATTATGCAATAATTAAAGTCGTATCCACCACATCTTTCTTTCATGAAAACTTTTTACATTCTTTTTTGGCCGTCATTTACATACAATCCGTTACATCGGGTCTACCTTAATTCTTTGCCACACTATCGTTCCATTCTGTCATTTCTGTCATAACAGTTGATAATAGTCCTGAACTAGTACTTTTATGAGTCTATCCAAAATCCGGGGAAATGAGCAACATTAGAAAATTATTCCATGTTTCCATTTCTTGCAGCATTTATTTACATCAGGAAATCAAATGAGAAATGAGGATGACTCTACACAATCTTAAAAATCAGGATTGACCAAATGTAATAATGTGTATACAAACAAAAATAACACATTTTAATCCCTGTGTCCACACACATGTAATATATTAAATCCTCATTTCATACATTCCACACACAGTACAGTGTGTGTATTACACACACACACGCAAACACACACACAGTGTAGCATGTATTCTTTCTTGCGCTTCAAAACTTTCATCAAGCCAAGTATGTAGTTTAACACGATAGGATGGACTTAAAGACGTATAACGTGAGAAGGAAAAATTGGGAACACAACCTGCCTTTGCCTACCTGTAAAAACTTTTGGTTAAATGTTAAGTGAGTGAGTGTGTGTGTTTGACTGACTGAACCTTTGTAAGCTCATACCCTCGAGTTGGATGTACTATGTATGATGTATGTTAAGGAGAGGGAGAGAAGAGAAAGAAACGTACCTTTAGTTTAGTTTGGGACGGAACAAGAACAAGTTCTTTCGTGAAGGCAAGAGAATCATTCAGTTGTCATCCGACTTTCGTACAGTGAACACACAGAAAGACAGAGAGACGTACAGAGAGGGACAGTAGAAAATTCACACAAGGACTAACACATTCACTTAGTGTATGCACACCTGGTGTGTATGTGTGTGTGCAGATTCCATTGCAAAAATTTTGTTTATTTTGAGGAATACGCACAAGACAGAGAGACTGTGTGTGTGTTTCCGTTACGCCGTCTCCTAAACCTGTTGCTTGTCGTTGTCGTTTTGTCAAATCACATCATCATCGAGGAGAGAAGAAGGGAATTACAAAGAATCATCATCTGTTCTACCCTCCTGATTAACAGTTAATTAAGGAAATACACATACACACACACGTACAATTTTTTTTCGGCCTTTTCAGTCAACGAAACTAAGTGATTTTTTTTTATCAGCAGCACGACATTTTTCTCGAATTCTATATATACACACGAAACACATTGTGTGTATTTATACATGTGTACAAAAGCGGAAGTTTTCTTCTCAGTTTGTGAAGTGTCAAAATTTTGAACCTGTTCTTCTTCTTCACATTGCACATCTTCCTGAGTTGCATTGACAAAAAAAATTTTTAATTGTGAAAGTCTGTAAAGAGGATATGACATTAAAAATAGTATATTCTTATCCATATTTTGTGGCTGGTCACACTGGCTTCCCCCTACTTCTCATTCATGTTTAATTAAAGATAATAGTGTTTGTTATAAAGAGAAAAAAAGTGTGTGTGAAGCAAGAAGAGCACGTCTGTGTTTCACGGAAAACTTTGGATAAATTGAGAAAATGTATTTCAAAACTGGATTTTGTTTTTTACTCCTAGCCACAGTTCAAGTGGTCTATTCAGGTGAGGAGCAAAAGCCTTTTAATTTAATCTCTGTACAATTAATGCTTTCCCCCCTGGTGCAACAAATGTGACTGGAATCAATTTTGTTGGTCATATGTGGGATTACAAGGACGAGAGTTAATGAGCTTCACTAATCGAACGAATGACAAGTGACAATCTTGTTGAGTGCATTTTAAAAATTAATTTTAAATATACTAAAAAATATTGGAGGCATAGAACAATGTCAACAGACAAAAAAGGGAGAAGGTCCTGGTCATGACTTTGAATTTTTGTAAAATTCTCTCCTTTTTTTACACCCATGTGTCTTTACTTTTGTACGTTTTAGTCAGTCAATCGATCAAAAGAAGTGATCGTTGTCAAGTGAGTCAGGAGTCTCAATTTACAATTTGTACATGCACAACCACCAACAATTACGGTTTCGGCTATGGTTAAATACGTTTCTCAGAGGAGACTTTTTAGTAATGCTAAGGAGAGAGAGAGTGAGAGAGAGATAATGTAGGGATGTGAAATTTAAATTGTATTTTAATATAAAATACTAATAGAAAGAAATCATTGAATGAAAATTGACTGTGATAAAGTTTCAAGTTTAATAGGCTCCTCACACCCCTGACCCTGATTGTGCAGAATCATAATTTCTCGTGTACCAAGCACCAACAGATTCCATTTTTATTAACTCTAATCATATTTTTCTTTTCCTTCATATCCCCAATCCACACACAGTTTGAATTCTCACTGAAAGTGAGACGGCAAGTCAAAAAAGTATTTACAGTAGACACACTACAGCAAATTGAAAATTAAGGGAAGAAATTGGAACAGCTTTTTTAGTTGACCTCAAGAAAAGTGATCAAAGGGAAAATTTAAATTGTCCCCAATATTTGATACTTTAATTCTCTTTTTCCCTAATCTTTTTTTAAATTAAATACATCAGAATTTTAATAGAAAATTATTTAAGAAATTAGAAATTTCAAAAAAAAATTAACCACGATCATACAACAGAAATCGTTACGGTGTTAATAAATAGTAGAATTAAAATACGTTACCCTATTCGTCACAGACAATTTCCTTGCTTAGTAAAGGTTTTTACCTTGAGAATCTTTTCAATTCATTTTTGTGACATTATTTATTTATAGAATATATAAAAGATTGAGGAGGAAAAAAAGAAAGTTCTTTTTTTGATAAATTTGTAATTCCTCGCCATCCTATATTTAATACACACACAATATTTGTCATACAATGTCAACTTCCGTCAACCAGCAATAACAAGAAAATACATACAGTCACCAACAACAATTTATTATTCTTAAAATTGATTAGTATGAGTGAACAAGGTAGTCAACAAAGTAATTTCAGGTATGGTTAGGTGGCCGTGCCCGTTTTGTTGTCCTCTCAGTCAGAATGACAAGGGTGACCAAGAAGAAGACTTGACTTGGACAGAGAGAGAGAGAGAGAGAGAGAGCAAAAGGAACTTTGTATGGAGATTTACACATTTTTTGAGAGCAAAGTACATACCTACTATTGAAAGGTGGGGAGATTCATCAGAACAATAAATATGTACATATTTGCAACATATCACAATTATAAATTTTTTGATACTGTTATTCACAATAGAAAACAACAACAATGCTCACATTTGAGGTACACACAGTAGTGCAAGTATACACTAGCATTGTATCAACACACACAAACAGATGTAGGTAAAGGTAAAAGTATGTAGGTGTAATATTTCGCAGCTGATTGAGATCGAGAATCTTATCCTCCTCCTCACCACCACCAAAGATAATCACACACACACACAGTATAAAGGCCAAAGAAATGTATATTAATGTTGTACATTATAGTCTCAAAATGCACCAAGTTGCATAGATCAAGAGAAGGAAGATGAGGATGCGGTAGGGTCCACGTACATACCTTATGAGGAGGAATCATATTAAAAGAGTATCAAAGTCGATTGATTGTAGGCAATGTCATGCATACCTGTGTGTGTATTGTAGAGTGTGTGTAAAGTATTGCATGCCATATGCACAAAAGCTCTTGTCTTTTTCCTGTTCTGGGGCTGTTGGAAACTCTTTCTGGGTCTCTCATACATTACACTATTATAATAATGTGTATACCTGATGAATTGACTTGGACGGAACAAGTTGAGGATTCAGGTGGACTCGAGAGAGAGAGAGAGATAGGAGTGAGTCCTACACACATAAAACTCAACTCTTCTTCTTCATTTGTGAGAGAGGAGAGGATGATGGCGAAGAGGAGGTGGTAGTGGTGGTGGTGATGTACATGGTCTGTATGGTGCGTCATTACAGAAACTGTCAGTGTCCTATATTTCCCTAGGTCAAGTGCATCAGCAATGAAAATGTATTTTTTTCCTTCCTCCCATTCCATTCATCAGCAATGAGTTTAGTAGTAGTAGTCAGACAAAAAAAACGTCAGAGTCTTGTCTTGTCCTGCATATAATAATATATTCCTCAATATTATACAGCATTGTGTGTGTGTACGACGTACAATGAACAGTACATAGTAGAGGCGGTATATAGGCGGTTATATGGAGTCTATTTTTTCCCATTACTAATTGTACCCAGGTAAAAAGGCAAAGTGACTTTAGTGATAAAAAAAGTAATATCCTCAACTCAATCCTTCACAACTTCTAGTATAAATGAGAGTGTCGTCAGTTGAATGGGCTCTGTTTGTGAGTGTTGTTGCATTTTGAAAACATCCTGACTACTGTGCTTAATTTTAATAAGTGAATTGAATGAATTTGAAATACTTTTTTAATATGGACCCCTGTCACTGTCCTCGACTACACCACCGTTTTCATTTTCCATATCCCATGTAGACAGTTTCTCAAGTTGTGATAACACATTTTTATTTAAATGTGTAATCACTCTGAACTGAAATGTTGAGAATAAACTTCCACTCACACGTACTAATTTAATGTAAATTGAAATAGAAAAATTATTACATTATGTTGTACACAGTAAAACTGTAGTTTAGTCTTGACAAACTAATGTTGCTTTAATTACTCAAGATTTTTTCTTATTTTGACATTCTACTTGACAATGTGAGTCTCTCTTCCTCTGATTTTTCAGAAGATTAAAAGACAAATTTTTAACTGGACACATTGTCATTGTCAAAAGTGAGGCTCTCGACTAGTACTACATATATTATTTTTTGTGGATGTTCACGACATTTTAAATTTAATTATCATCAGTTTTTTATGCTCCATCTCTTCTCATAATCTTTCTGACATATTGTACATGATTTTTCTTTATTGTGTATTCAACTCAAATCATTCATAATGCTTACTTGCAATTTTTCCACAATTTTTTCCTTCGCTCACTATACCTAGTCCCATTCAACGCTCTTGCTCAACTTGTTACTGTTGGATTAGATCCTATTTGATATGTATACAATACATCTTGTAGTGTACTAGTGTACTACATACAATCATGATCAAAATATGTAATTGTTCCATGTTCGAAATATTTAATAATACAAGTTTCTCCTGCTCAAAAAATACCAGCCGAGAACTACAATATATAGAGAAAACATGGCTGTCCTGACAGAGAGAGAGTACAAATGCTCACATATCATATCACACAGACCAATGATTGGGGCATGTGTGAAAAGTTGAAAGATTTTTTCTTATATATTAACGATGATGATGATGACTTGCATGCCGCATCGATTTTATTTATTTATTTTCACCTTCATATTCTCTGATAAAAGATTTTTCATGAAACTGAAAGGATTCTCTCTCTCCATCCCTAAACATCTCAACCTATCAACACACCAAAGTCTTGCAAGAGAGTTGAATGAATCCTCCCAATCATTTCTAAAATATCAACGACACGGACGGAGAGAGAACATGAAAGATGGAGAAACGTGAGGACAAATCAATAATCAAAAATAAATCAATACATGGGTATTCAATTCAAATCAACATTTATCATCAGAATCCCTACAAACACGTACTACGTGTACAGAAAAGAGGAGAAGGGATGTATGAGAGAGTGTCAAATTGGCCTCCCTTTCATATTTTTCCTTTTGGAAAAAGGAATTCTGATTGGGATGGGAAAAGATTCCTCAGACATTGATTCAATAACTAGGCACTGTACTGTATGACCATATGTAGTTTATTGAGACATACAACAATTAATATGAGAGTATCCTCTTTTACTCTACATGGACACAAAATCAAACAATTGAAAAGTGTTGTCTTCTTAATAGTCACATTGTCAACGGGAAACATGTTGAATCATTAATGTTAACTACATTAACTAGAGTGAAAGAGAGAGAAAGACACACACTCACATGTACAAAAGGTCGCTCACGGCGAGGAGAGTTTTGAAAAAAAAAATTTGTGTATGATTTTGGCTCATCTTGAACCTCACAAAAGATGTGTAAAAGTATCATTCTCCTAGGAGACTGCAGAGTGTGGGAACTTTTGGAGAGAGAGACTCGGAGGAATTTATAGTTGTACTGTTAGCATGAGGCACATGTCACATTCAAAAGTAATCATCTTTGTCTCCTTTTTACTCTCTTTCCCTTTAACACACACATAAGGACATTATGCTTTTCTCACTTTTCTTTTCTACCATCTTTCTCGACTTTGTTGTCTCTTTTTGTCGTCATAAATTCTTCTCCATCTCTCCTGTCATCTCTCCATACGTATCTCTCCCCCCTGTGTGCGTGTGTGTTGTGTGTGTGTGTAGGTCGTTGGTCGGTGTTGTCGTTGATGGTCGAGTGTAGTCATTAAAAATATTCTCAGCTTCAATAAACAATCTAATTACTTTCTTTCACATACCATCATACACACACACATTTTGTAGTGGGAGTCAGAGTCATCATTATGATACACTACACACACACATAATGTGTGTGTGTGTATTGTGTAGGACTGTCCTGACCAAAAAAGAAGTGTAGGTTTCACTCATTTTTCACCTAGTACCTCACCTTGAGTGTACATTTTTACACTCAAGTCTCGGCTAATTATTATATGACATGGAACATAATAAACTTAAACTAAATGCCCATTTTACAATTTTTCGTATAGAGAGAAATGGAGTATAGCACAATCCTATTGTACCACATTGTATAAATACACAGTACGATGTACTGTCACTTTTTCTTGAGTATGGGAAGTGTACACACATATCAAAATGTAAGAGGGTGCTAAATTAATAGTTGATTCTATTCATTTTGTACCCTATTCTACCAATGGCCGGTGTTTAAGTGAGCTAGTAGCACTTTAAAATTTTTTTTATCTTCTCTCTTCTTCAAACTATTATGAGTTGCACGAACGGACAGGGGCCGGACAGGACCAAGAGCGTAATTCGTTTTCAGTGTTAGTCCTGCTGGTTATGGCATTAGTGTAAAAAAACTCTCTCTCGATTCTCCGCCATACACAAACATGATGGACCAATTCCCCGTATTTTTCTACGAGACATTGTATAGGTGTATTAATTCCCTTAAAACTCATATTTTATGTTGTAGGCCAATATATAGGCCACGTGATCTTTCTCTCTCTCCACACACACACACACACACGATGAACATGATGAGAATGTGGAGAGAAAAAACAAAGAATTATTTTTTACACACACAGTACTTTAAGCCGGAGACACAACACAAGAGAAAATCCAAGAAAGTATATTAAACATTATCCTTTACTGCTAAACACACACACACACACATTACATTTATTACATATTACCCTCAATGGTGAGCTGTTAGTCTGGTAGTAAGGAGCTTATGGCATGAGAAAGTAGGTACAATACAGAAGACTTCAAAAAATTCTTTCCACATCTTTTTCATATCAAAAAATTTTTTTTCACCCCCTCCCTCTGCACGCTTAATATCTTAAAGTTGACTTTACAAAAATCCTCCCACTAAAAAAATCCTTCTTCTTTTGACAATTTTTTTACTGTACATTCCTTCCATTTTTTTGTCTGGGCAGAGAAGTAAGATGTATCCTCAGTTTTGTGAGAAAATATTTAGTACATACTACATACATGTATACAGTGAGTGGTGCCAAAGTCTGTGGCAGACATTTATTATTATTTTATCATGAGCTTTCTTCAAATCTGAAAGAGAGTGAGTGTGTGTGAAGGAGCTTCTCGTTAAAACATACTGTGTGTGTGTAACAGTCAGTTGTTAAATTTTGGAAACGTCATTCCATTAAAGTTTTAAAATGCATGGTAACCGTGTGATGATGATGTGTGTGTCTCTGTCTGTGGAAGAAAGAAGGGTACACAAAATGTAATGGACTTTGACATTTCCTTTGACAAACATTTTTATTTTCTCCCTCTCTCTCTCTCTCTGTACGTGTGTAATTACTATTAAGAATTGTACAAGGTATTTATTCTCTTAACGGTATTATGCATGAAACACTGACTGATGACAACTCCTACTTTGTGCTACTACTAAATATGCCCGACCATGTGCGTGTGTCTGTGTTTATTGACATTTGGTGATGGTATTTTTCTTTTCAATATTTATGCACCACTCCTACCTTCCATATACAATTATATATACGAACACATTTATTAAATTGACATGTGATGTGAAAAACTAACGGGGAAGTACACATTTCAAATTAAACGGTCTCTGCAAAAACTAATCTGACGAGGACACACAAATACACTCTCACGTAGATAGACTGAGATAAGAATTTTTTGTATTTTATACATCTTTTATGAATTACCCAGCTACACCTTTTACAACCCTCGGTGAAAGTGGATAATAATATCCCGTCAATGTCACACACCTTTGAAAGTGTGATGACCCACAGGAATAATTAGGAATTAGCGTAAAAATTCTTTTATGTTTATATCCCTCTTCTTTATGTCTCCCTCTTTGTTTGCGACAATGGGAGAGTTTGACTACATTAATTAATATTAGGAGGTCTCTCCCTACTTTTCCTGAGCCTCTGTCTCCAAAAGGGTCTCCACTACAGTCTACAGACGACACTCGATTGTGAGTCAGGGAGCAGGACAAAAATGGAATTTAGCAATTGGCACCTGCAAGGAATACATAAGTAATAAGTTGTGTGTGTGTGTGTGTGAGTGCAAAGAAGTAGGAGTTTTGATAAAGGAGAAAGGAAGACAAGTTGACATTAAAGGGTCAACCATCTTGAGTTGACACACACTCAGAAAAGAAAAACTTTTTTATCCTGTTGACATTCCACTGAGCTCTGACTACATACGAGGACGATGAAGAAGATGATGACGACGAGGGTTGTGAGCTGAAACTAATCTGAAATTGACATTGCCATTGTGTAGCCACTTTAGGTAAATTTAGGTACGGCGGAGACGCTCCATGAGACAAGAAGAGAAGGAGAAGAAGAATGAATGGATGGATGAGGATAGACAAAAAATACAAATTTTTCAGTGTCAGTTGGAATGCATTGGAAATTGCAATGCAATCCAAGTGAGGAAGTTCTTGACTATATAGTGTGTAGTGTGTGCAATTAAAAAAATTGCACATTTGTACACATATGGTCAACTTGTAGAACATAGGGAGTAAGCACTAACACAGGCTTTAATTGTTCATACCGCACACACACACTACACACACACATACAATACGGAAAATATATCCACAGGGGAAATTACGTGCTGTGAGAATATACGTGCTTCATATTACACATGTAGGGAAAACACAATAACACACATCTGATTACACTGTGTAGTGTGTAAGTCTGGTCTGGGTGTGTGTTTGTATGGTTATGAGGATATTATGAGGACTCTCAATTGAGCGATGTGTTTGTGCATGTGTAGTTTGCCTGTTGATAATGGATCTATGTTGTCCATACACACTTATTATATATGTGTTGTTGTTTTTGCTGTTGTCTGTTGTTGAGGAGGCTAGAAGGTATGTTATGGCTTAAATGAGTCAGATTTCTTCTTCTTCTTTTTGGTGACCTAGAAATGACTTGACTCACACACACACACTCACTCACTCATACGTACACGTACATGGACTCATTTACTGTTAAACTTGTAAATAAATATACTATAATATCCCCCCTCTTTCATTGCACATTCATTGACTTTGGCAAATCTCTCTCTCTTCTCGTGTGTGTGTGTGAGTGTATGTACGATCAAGTCATATCCATGACATGCTTTAGCCTTTTCGGCTTTTAGTGTTAATCAGATGTAAATTTTCAGATAGTTCAAACCCGTGGGTATATAAGTTGAGTTTTTTTGTGTGACTCATTACTCCCCTTTCTCTCTACTTATGGTTTGTGTAGAGGATTCTTCCTGAACATGACAGACTGCATACTTATTAGTACAAACACAGACACACACAAGAGGTTATTATTATTTTGAACATTGAGAATACATCATGTGTACATATCTCCTTCTTGTGTGTGTGTGTGGGTCTTTATTTACTCTAAAATTCTGCATAGACAATATCTGGCTTGGGATCAAATGACTAATAATGCCCTCCTCTCGTCTCTAGAATAATCTCACTTTAATAGTCAATTCAATGAAAGACCCTTAATGAAACACATCATAAATTACAAAGTTTTTGGTGCCCTGGTTGAGTGGCAGTGGAGCATGGAATAATTTAGGACAGAGAAAAAAAAACTGACAATTTCTTTATGGAAGTTTAAATCCTGTAAATTATAATAGATTTACATTAAATCCATCTCTATTTATTTCCCTACCTACTTCCATGTCCGGACACATTTAGTAAAAGTATAATATATTAATTTATTTTTATTTGAAAAAATTAACGGAAGTCTCCATGTTTCCCTGCCTGCTTGCTGAACCCACAAAAATTGTGTGTGTGTGTTTTTTTTATTCTCTCAACTTAAGTCAAATGGAAAGGAGGATATTTATTATTAAATAGTCTTCAGAGGGGGGATGCTGTTATAAATATGCTTAATCTTCACATAATTTCTTTATTCTTGAGCATCGTGGTTGTGGTGGTGGAGGTAGAAGAGGAGGGAAGGAAAAATCTTGAGAGAGATGAGCCACATTATAAATAGACGATTTATCCCATTTTACGTGTACAATAATATTTATAAATGGAAAACATTTTTTCTTCTTCTTGTGGTTTCCTCCACTGTCATTGTAATTCACACACACACTCACTCACACAGTGTATATACAGTACACAATTTTTTTGCCATGCAGAAATACGTATATAATAGTAATCCTCTCCCTCTCCCTCGAGTGATGATGAAATGACAATGGAATGAAATTACTGACTTATTTCCCCGTCTTCCCTCCACACAAAGTGTCAAATATTAAATATAGGCTACGACCATACAAAAACGTATGGCTACAATTGAATGTAGGAGAGACACAGCATGAAGTTGCAACAAGAAAAACGGAGACTCTTCTCTTTAATCTGAGAGAGAGAGAGAGAAGATGCCAGCCAGGTGTATCAACACTCGTACATACAGTACATACTTACGAACTTACCTGTGCACTGCATTATTACATAGAGGTAGATTCATAACGGGATCCTTGTCGACTGAGGGTTTTTCATCCATCTCTTCACTTTATCCTCCTTCTTCGCCTTGGCACCGGCATTGCCTTTACTTTGGCACCTTCCCTGGCTCCTCATCCTCACCATACTCCATTTTCCAGTCTCTCTACATACTTCTCTACACCTTATGCACGACTCTCCACACACAGAACCAGCTCACCCACACACAGTATATTTCTATATGTTAAAACCTGACCCTCAACCAAGGTTTACAATTATACAAATCCATGTGTACAGTAGACCGGCCAGAGCTCTTCACTCTTCACAATAATGTGTCTACTCTACGTTGTCCACTGTGTATACCTGTACAAAATTTGAAAGTTTTTTTTGACTCGCGGCTGTTTACAATCCGTCGTCCTTATTATACACCAGCAAACACACACAATACACAACACACACACTCATAGCTACACACAGTTTAGGCTGTAACCGGTGAAGATTTCAAAGGGAAAAAGTCTTGAGGTATGCAGCATGTAAAGCAAAGGAAGAGAGATAGAGAAGTACTTTTATGGTATGCGGTGATATAAGGAAAATAATAATAATATGGGACTCTCAACCCATCATCTTCATTTTTTCTACGATACTTTAGTACGTGTATCCAAAAAGTATTCTTCAATTTCTTTCACCATCCTTACATGTTTTCTGTGTACGGACAGACACATCATCTCTCACGGAACAGAGACAGAGAGTAGGTGGTACGGCTAATGGTTATTAGGATAGATAGAGAATGTAGTGATTACCTCAGCCAACAGTGGAGGAGTAGGGAAAAAACCTCAATGTTAAATAGTAGGGTATAAGAGTGTGGGTTATTGGAATAGGAAAGATCTTTTTTCTTCTCTTCCTTCCCTCTTTTTTTCTACCACCACCACAAGAAACAGACAACCGACCGGTGTGTGTGTCATAATATGTACTAAACTGTTATATGGTTTACACCTGAAACTTGCCTTTTTACCTACTTCCACTATGACGTACACAATTGAATTGAAGGAGAACGTATGGTGTGTGTGTGTGTGTACTGTGTGTGTGCATTTTATGGCATTATGCAGTTTTTTCTGTGGAAAATCACACACGCATCCATCCTTGCAAAATGTGCGTAACCAGTAAATCCGTTTTGTAACATACATACAATATTGATACATAGTATGTACAGCATGTCAGTCCGTGTGTCTTCACAATCATTTTCTTCCTGTGTCTGTCCTGTTTGGGTTGTGATTGAGAAACAATGGACAGAGGACGGGAAGAGAGGGGAGCTTTGTAGGTACATTAGATGTAGTACAAAAGATACAGCGGAGAGTCGTGGAGGATTTCAAGGAATTCTCTCATCAACAATCTCCCTCTCATCTCATCATCCATGTTCCTTCTCTCATACTCTATTTATTTAGTATGGAAGGGAGAAGACGGGAGAGAGGAGGCAATAACAACATACCTTCTGCAGGTCTTTTTATAGGCATTACACGTGCGTCCATATCGTACCCCACCAATTCTCTTTTACTTGTCCACATTCCTGAACCCTGGAAAAACATGGCAAGTGGCAAGGTCTACGGAGGTGTCCGTGTCCGTCCACCAAACTGTGTCTTTGTTTAACACAGAAGAAATTCCATGACTTTGTTTTCCATATGGCTACCACAAAAAATGAATAACAGAATTGTTTGAAGTTTTTACAATATTTTAAAAATAACTTTAAATGTGAAGTCTCATTCTGTCTCTTCTGTCTTTAAAGTTTTGTAAAAATAAGACAAAATAACTGCAAAATTTGTATACTTTAATCTTGAACAAGGAGGTAGAATCGTAGTTACAAATGTAGCTGTGCATGTGTCTGTGTGATTGTGAGCAAGGGTGAAAACTTGAGCGTTTCAAGCTCTAAATATTATGTAATATGATTAACTGCTTATTAACTAAGGTTGGGTTATGGATAAAGAAGATTAAGATTACATTCTATTCTGTCTGTCTCTGCTCCAACTTATTCCACCATCGAATTAACGTTAACATTGCATGCGACACGGACAAAAATGTGACCGCATGTCTTTCCCAGGTGATGTGTAAGTGACATAACTAAATATGTGTGTGTGTGTCGTCTCACTCGCAAGTACAAGATGACAGACAAAAGAAAATTGTTCTTGGTTTGTCATTTTGTACACTTTTTGAGAATGGCAGAAAAAGGAGGAGGAGAATAAGAGAATTTTACATTTAATTCTTATGTTTGTGTGTGTGTTGATCTCTCTCAAATGTTTTAGAGAGCATGCAAAGTACAGAGATCGTGTAGACCTTTGACAGAGTGAATGGAGAAGGTCATACACACAAATGTTGAGACTGTGAATTGGCCGTGTCTAATATAAACAGACTTTTTCTGATGTCATCCGAAATAATTCTCTCTCCTACACAGTACACACACACACACAAAGACAATAGAATGGAACGTTATGTTGTCTAACCCTCCTGCACTACACACTACACTACATGTGCATGTACAGCAGAATGTTGTTGAGTGTAAAAATCCTTTTTTTGTGTTTGTGTTTACATTTTTTCATTCATCCACTGCACTGCTCTACGACGAGTACGACTAGGTAGAGGGGAACGTATTTTGTGTGAGTTCAAGTTGAAGGTAATCCCACAAATTCTTTAGTTTCAAGGTAGTCGAGGGGTAGACAGACGTACACTCTTGAAAAATTCAACATCAACAAAGTGACGCTGCAGAACAATTCCTTTTTGCACAGATTTACAAATCCTTGCAGAAAAAAACGTTAACTTTGTATTATGTAACTGGCAGCTGTGTTGTGTGTGCACTTAATTTAAATAAATATACAACACACACCATCTTATTTGGTTCTCACTCTGCCTCGATTTGTGTAGGAAGAAGGGATTTATCCATTAATCTCTGTACTCTTCATTTCAGAAGAGTGTGCTCTTAATATGCACTACTAGTACTACATAATAATAATTGAAAAACAAAAGAAGAGCTTCTTGGCATCCTCCTAAAATTCTTTCTGTCATTAATTCATTACACTGTTAATATGTATTTGGGGATTTTGTCTTGAGGCATCCCTTCACCCAATCCCATTATTATGATCAGCGCCACAAAATATATTTTAGGTGGGATCGTACAGGACAACAGCAGCCACTAGTACAATGTATAAGTAAGAAAGACATGTGAATGTTGAAATGAAATATATATGGTGTGTTTGAATACAAATAACGTCAATCCTTCAGTCCGTCTCAGAAAATATGGAGGAAAAAAAGAGACGAAAGCGTCATTTACCCCCTCACCATACACAACACACACACTCACTCACAGTCAAGGGACAATACATACGGAGTAAAAAGGATTGGGATGGCTCCCTCACTTAACCTCCTAACAAATACATTGTGTGTGAGTCAAGTCAAGACTATGTCTACCTGACTCAACAGCTCTCTCTCTTCACAGTCACAAGCGGAGAAGGAGGAGGAAGGTTGAAAATTTGGTCATTAACCTAGTATATCCTTGGCCTTTCCCTTCTTCTTCTTCGTCATCATCTCTAGTTCCGTTCAAATGTACAAGGCTGGAAAATAAATATTTTTACCACACAAAAACACTCCTCCACCCTCATTGGAATGGGCACTGTATTTTTCTTAGGATGTGAAACATGTACTATCGACTACGGTTAATCATAACATAGACAGTAAAATTGAATTGTTTGAAGGATGGAGACACTCCACTTTGCAATCAGTAGACTGTCTTACGTTTTTAATTTCTTTGGTCATAACCCAGGCCCCTTCCCTCCAACGTAATCTCTCTCACTCTGTTGTTGTCTTACCTTTGAAAAACTCATCTCAAAATTATCATTGTAGGGTTTTTTTCCTACACTGGAATTCACACTCCTAATGTTGAAACAGTGTTATTTTTTGAATGTGTATTCAAAAATGTTTTTGTTACAACAAATGTTTACATTTTTTTGAAAAAATGTCTCACTTCCTCTGAGAAGATAGAAGACAAAGCAGGGGAAGAGTGATAATACTAATTTTTGTTGAAAAAATACCCTTAATGAACTCTCTATGAGCACTTTGAAATAATTCCTCTTTGAAATGTTAAGAACGGCTTGAAAACAATTGAGAAAACTGAACCAGATTTTCCCCAATACAAACAGTCAAATGTACACACAGTGTGTGTGTGTTTGTGTACGATTATTTTGCAAATTTCATGCGGATATTCAATAATCATAAGTTCAGTTAGTTTTTTCCAAAGCGTGCTCTGTGTGCTAAATGAGTTTTTGGTGGACACGGCTAATGTGTGTCTGTCTCTGAGATGGCAACAACCGATTGATTTTTTTTGGGAGAGGAAGGAGGAGACTGAACGGAACATAAACGTTTTATCCTTCATCTCGACAAAAGGAACGTTCTCATCCTCACTCCACACAGAGTGATGGAATGGAGTGACACATAAAAATGTATTAAGAAAATCCCCCCTCCTGCTGTCCTTACAGTACATTGCAATTTGTAATTTAATTGGCAATAACTTTTTTCCCCTCCTCCCCCTCCTGCTCTCATCTTGTGTTCAGTCAGTTGCTCAGTTGCTGGATTAAGTACAGCTGTCAATATACCAGTCCAATTTATAAATGTGTGTGTGTGTTATGACAAAGCTAAAAATTTATTATTGGAAAACTACTGATACACAAAAATAAGGCAGAAGAAAATAAAATATGTAGGCTAACACACGTCTCTCTCTGTCTGTCTGTCTCTCGGCTTCGGTGAATGGTGATGATAATGATTGAGGAAACACCATCGCAATCATCCCTCCCTCCCTCTTACCAATCTAAAATTCCCCAAAAAAGTCCAAGAAGAAGAAGATGAAAAGGGGGACACATACGTAACCTGTCAATCGTATCTTTGCAAATCGTAGAGTTGTAATCCATGAACAATGGCTTTTTCCCCTCAATGAATGTAATAGTAATATGGCTTCCCTGTATGATGATGTATAATCTGACAAATAATTCTTGTTGCTCTGTTTCCTCCAAGATATTTTCTGTTGTGTTGTGTGTGAGTAGCTGTGTGAGTAGTACGTGTGTAGGGAGTGTGTGCCGCACAGTATGGTGTCGATATTGATATAATCTGACAATGTACTAATAGAAAACGATGTAACATTACCAACATTATTCTCGACTGTGTCATTTGGTACACAGTGTGCACTACACACACACACAAGGAAATTCACGGGAATCCTGTTACTTTTTTTCCTCAAACTCGACTCCTCCGTCTGTACACACAGAGAGAGAGAGAGAGAGCGAGAGAGAGGGAATGAGAGAAACGACAGAGCGTAGACGAAAGAACTACTCCTCTAAACATACCTACACTTTACTTGTACAAACTTTACATCTTAACATGATGACTCAATCGAAGCGTACGATTTTGGGTTTTTAAGGCAAAAATCTGTGCCTTTTCCTCCTCCTCCTCATCTTTTTTTTCTTTCTTCTACTTTGACTGCTTCTGTCCATGTGCGTGGATAAGGAACATCCTCCTCTTTTTTCATTTCCCCCTCTCTTCCCATCTCGCATCAGTCAAGAATTGTGGTTTTTTCTCTTCTCCTCCTCCTCCATTATATAATACACACTCGCGTAATGTGTGTATGTGGGGGACACAGGAAACTGAAAATCTTCAAAGAAACCAAACCAATTCAATCCGGTGTATTTTATATACGTGTGTGTGTACACATACTTACTTATGTATAAAAACGTAGCACAGGATTTTAATAGGAAGTTTTTTCCAACAACAGATTACATTGTTTACGTTGATAATCTCTCTTCTCTTGTAACTTATCTTTCTTAGTCTACAGTCTCTCATCATGTATGGACATGGATTGACTAGTTAGTTTGAAGAGAGGAAGAAGTGCACACAAAAAAATTTCTTCTCGAGTGATCATGCGAATTTTTTGAACTTCACATCCTACATATTACGTTGGACTCTATCTGATTTTTAATAGGAGGAGGAGGAGGATAGGTAGACGGTTGTTGGATAATGGATGATCAAGTGAGTGATTGAGACACACACGAGACTACTTTTATTAGTGATCATTGGAGAGTGAGAGAGTGTGGTCATAATTGGGGAAGGAAACCAATGTCAATGTCAAGTTTGAAAAAAATAAGTACAAGGGAGAGGGAAACAATGTTTTCATCTATTTCACTGGCCATGTCACCACCATGTTGTAATAATAGAAGTTTACTCGTAATTTAGGGAAAAAAAGAGATGACTTAAAAATAGTTGGTTAAAGAGATGGATTACATGGTCCTGTAGATTGATTACTATTTTTGTCACCACCACCACCATCACACACACACATGGGTACATGTGCCGTACATACATGACGATGATGTTGATGTGGTAATGTGTGTACAAGGCTGGTTGGTTGTGTATCGAAAATAGGGATGATGGTGCAAGTAGATTCGATTGAACGGTCATGTTAATGGCAGGACATGGATTCACTTGAATCATTATGACATTGAACAGTCTCTCTCTCTCTCTTCGTTGTTGCATAAAGATACACCTTTTTTCCCTACTTTTGTAAAATTGTTTACCATGTAAGAGTGAGCTTTTCGTCTTAAATAATATTTTAATTTGATGGAAATGACTAGTTTCCATCGATCTCCACACTACACACACACACACACACACACACACACCTGGAAGCAATGAAGAGAGGAGGGGAAACCTAGCAACCTATCAACCCAGACACAGACACACAATAAATAATACATGTTTGTATTTTTTCATGGTTTTCTGTCCTCATTCCGCACTTTGCTTTTGTGTGTGTGTGTGTGTGTGTGTAGAATGATGGGAATTTCACAGCTTATTACGCTATCCTATTGTAATTGTTTGCTGTTCGGATAGAGTGGCTAAGGTATTACTTTACTCTTATGATGCTTCTCTTGTTATTGGAGAGTTACGTTTGCTAAACTTTTTTTTAGGTGAAAAAAGGGGTGACTTTTCAGTGCATGTCTTGTCTTGACAAAAAAATCTTTTTTTCTTCCTCTCAAAAAATTTGATCCTTTACAATAACTTTTGTTTGTCCACATTGTATTGTGCATTCTTATGGTGTGTGTGTCTAGTGTCTACACAGGATTTTAGCTTTTGAGAAAATGTGATCGCATCAAGCCAAGAATTTTATTTTTTTCTATAAAAAATAATGAACAATTCTGTTGTTACATTTTTATCGGTTGTGGGAGCCTCGGCTGTTTGTGTCTGTCGCCAACTTTTTGATTCATTTTGTGCTTTGGCCCATTTCATTGTTTGTTATGTTGTTGTTGTTGTTGGTGTTGCTTTATTATTCTTATTCTGGGTGGTGGCAGTGTAATTACTCCAATTTCTTTGTTACATGAAGATAATAGATTTCATCCCTCCTCCTTACAATTGATCCTAACCTTAATGAACAAGTTGGTTCATAATTAAAAAAGATGGAGAGATGAGGAGAAGAGAGGGAGAAACTATGGGGCTAATTATACAGGTGTCAGAGTAGACTGTCGAGTAAATTTGTATTTTTAATACATTTTAATACGTTTATAATTACACAAGAGGGGCTTCTCAAAATATGAGGGTAGAAATAGTTGAGAGAGAGATATGCGGTGTGTGATAGGGGTAGGTTTTAGTATAATGCCCTATAGGGCATTGGAGGGCAAATGAGAAACAATGTGAATAGATCCATTGATATTAAAAGTGTTGAGACTCACCTACTCTTTAATGGGAAGGTTTGTTCGTCTCAAGGAGAGATGAAAATGGAGGAGGAGGAGGAGGAAGAGTCAGGATGATGAACATATGTGGGTGCCAAGGAGGAGAAAAAATGTGTGTTGTTGTGTACATCCACGTTATAATAGTGAACAGTCTGCGTAATCATCCTTCATTGTATTCAATGAACGTTTTTTTCGTCATCGTCATCATGAAGAAAAACCCGTAATAGTTGAACTATTCCTTCATGTGTTGTGTGTGTGTGTGTGGAGTACAGGGATGGAAGTGTGAGACGACGAGACGAGTCAACAATATCATGAAGAAACATGGAGGATAATGGGTTGTAATGTATACACACAGACATGGAGAGAGAATGGTGGATGAGGAACAGAACAGTATAATGATCATATCTATTTCAATGGAATACCGAAAAGCCTACACAAATAAGTAATATATGGCTCACAAAATATTATTCCTTCTCTCTCTCTCTCTCCTCCGTTCTTAATTCCTTGTTGTTATTTCATTGTTAAAGTATACGTATACACATTTCTTCAGATTGTACATGGAAGAATGCAGTTTTATTTTCCTCCATGATGCTCTCCTTCCTTCACTCTTTTTAGGACAGTGTAAGTTTAGCTTTTCTGGATGATGATGTGAGTGGGGAAGGAAGATGTGTGATGATAGTAATGAGGAACTTGACGTGAAAATGTATTTTCTCTCGTTCAACTAATGGTCATCATCTTGAAGGAAATACTTGACTCATCCTTCTCCCAATAGTTTAATGATGCTGGTGTCTGTACTTAACTTAGGTGTACGTGGTAGTGTCTTCATTACTTGTGAGATTTTACTTGGAGATTTTAAAAATACATCTTTGCATCTTTGTCTTGAAAAAGACCAAGGAATCTTGAGAGTGAATATTTTTGCATATGTAGTATAAACTTGGACAATAAATGCAAAGTGTTTACACTGTGTGAAATATTTTGCTCGAAAATGTACGAAATGGATACACAAGGATATTTCAAGTAGGGAGAATGGCATGAGTAATTTAGGGATTTTTGCCAACATCTTTAATTTATTCTCATGATTTTAAGCTGGTAAGAATCTTTACTTGTGGATATTTACACTGACACTCAATGACGGAGTGTCATGTATGAGTTCTGTATAAAAAGAATAAGGTAAATTCTGACTACATTTTGAGGAAAATAGAGTCATGAGTTGAGGGATAAAAATATTTTTTTATTGTTGTTGTTTGCTCCAGAGCTCAAAGGCATTTTTGTGTGTATACTTATTTGTGTGGTGAGCAGACAAAACATGGAGAGGTTCACAAAAGTATCACAAAAATGGTCAGAAGGAAATTCAGAGTTTAAATACACACACACACAAAGGTGGGTTGAAGGAGAGCCACGAGGCACATAATTGTTTATTTTGAGAGTGAATGCTAAATGTAGCATTTAGTAAGAACCGTAGTAGGGACAAAATTGTGGAGCTGAACTTGTGTAAAAGGGTTTTCTTCCTGTCCGTGTATTTAGTGAAGGTATGAACTTTATTTCCTGTACTTTTACTCTACAATTTGGATTCCAACTGTGTAACAGGTAGGAACCAACAACTAACCCAGGTAGGAACTGTGGAATGAGGGGAAATGGCGTCTTCCAAATGCAAAAATTGTAGATTAATTTGGGACGTAAAGTGAGACAGTGTGTGTAAGTACTATACTGTAGTGTAGTGTAGTGGGATAAAATGTGGACCAGTTGCTTTTGTATAATTTATTTTGAACAGTACAGTAGTTTGGTCGTTGACAAGGGATATTGGTCTATGAATAGTGAATGTCCAAGACAAAGACGGAAGAGACAGAGACAATTTTACCGTACGCCCGTTTCGTCTCATAGGCTGCATTCATCTCTCTCTCTATTTGTAATGTATTTGTATTATAATGTATGGGGATGACCAAGTCAAAGCTGATGTTTGTGAATACAAATAAGTATACATATCTTCACTCACTTCTTAATGGTGGTGCGGTTCAATGGTCCTGGGAAGGACATAGAGGAATGACGAAGGGGTTAAATTATAAAAATTGAGAATTGTCATCTACATAAATTATGTGTGTGTCTTTGTGTGTGAATAATATATTGACCACCTTAAAGTTTTATTTTAACAGTCTCAAAGAGTATGACCTTAGACAGTCCCGTACGACTATGTTATTCCTGTCATTTACTTGACTCTCCTCGTGTGTGTCTTGTTGTGGTGTGTACAGTTTAGTAACACACACACACACACACACTGTAGTTAAGTTGTCATATTTTCTGTCCTTCTCCTCCCTTCCCCCTATTTGTGATGTTGATGTTCTTGCGTGTACTATTGAATATCATTAATTCTGTGAAATGTATACACACCATTCTTCCCTTGTAATTGAGGCAGGTATAAATTATTTTTACACACACACACACAGGACACAAGTTCATGAACAAACGTTGACAGAGTGGAAAGTGTTTCCTCTGCTAATGTCCGCATGTAGTGTAATGTACAACAATACTTTGTACATCAATGAACTCGAATGATGATGACAATTACCTATCATACCAGAACAAAAGTACACAAACACTCCTTCAGTAATAATAAACTTTCAATTTATTTGATTAATGAAGACAATTGCGATGAGGATGGAAAAAAAACACTCATTAAATGTGATACTGTGGGTCCGGAAATGAAAATATCAAATTAAGATTTTGTATGGAACAAGTCGTTGACTTTTTGCTGGTTTCCATTAATCCCTCCCCATTAAAAATGAAAATGAGTACGACGAAAAGAAAATGAAAATTCATCGTTTTTAATGTGACCTTTTAATTTGTGTAGTTTCAGATTTCTGTGGTTATCCTGGAGCTCCAGCACATTCATCGCTGACTTTCTCCGCACCGAAATTAGTAGCGGGAGTTGTGGCTACCTACGCTTGTGAAACAGGTACGCATCATCATTTCGTATTTTGATTAAAATATGGCGAAAACATTTTTTTGCACAATAAATTCTTTCACGAAATAACACAAATACAAATCATACTATTCGACATGTCTAGGATTTGAATTACTCGGACCAGCCCGTCGTGTTTGTACGGACGAAGGAAAATGGACACCAGAAGGAATCCCGTTTTGTGGTGAGTAGTCATGATTAATTATCCTAATATTTAATACACACACGGAAAATCTTCACGTAGTGTCAGTCACAGGAATAAATTGACAGCATATACTCCTATTGCATTGCATACTGCATTCTTAAATTAAGAAAAGTATTTAAAAAACTGCTCCTTGAACTGGCGAATTTTTTATCTCTTTACACAAACATACATCAATTTCTCTTTCCTTCTGTGGTCAGTTCGTATTTTCGCAATCATTTATTTTTCCATGAGCAATCGGGGAGAAAATTGTGAATTCAGTTGGTGTACACTGCCATTGGCATCTGAAGTCTCTTCCCCTTCATTTTATGAATGATCATTATCGTCACATATATGTGTGTGCATTTATCTGTAGACAAGACAGACTCTCCGTCATAACCTCATCAAAAAGAGAGAGAGAGAGAGAGTTCAAAGTTCTTGATAAATTAGTTATACCTTTGGGAGTTTGTCATTTATCAATCTCTTCTTTTATCTCCGTCTGTACCTTCCACGTGTGTACGTCTCCATGTAATTATGTACAGATAATAGAAGATAAGTATTGAAGATGGTATACAAATATCTTAACATCTACATCGCATCCACAGTATAAATAATATTACCACACATCCCTCCCAAAAAAGTTTTTTATAAGAGAAGTTCATGTACACTCGCATATAGGATTCAACTTTCTTCAAATTATTTCTAGTCCGCCCATCCAATCCAACAATTTTATTTGTGTACTCTCCCTTCTTCATCTCCCCACACGTACAATATCACACACACACAATATTCAAAGTTGTCGGATAATTACTTGGAGTAAAAGTTGATGAGCCAGTATTATGAGAGAGAGATTGGTAAAGGAAGAGTAAAAACTTTACACCTTCAAAAATTAGAAATTATTCAACAACATCATGTTATACCATCATCATCATCGTCATCTCATCAAGTGGGATGATGTGACGAATTAATGACTCTACAAATTGAGGAGATGAGAAAAAAACCATTTTCTTCCCAATTAATCGTTGACACCTCCATCAGACAACTCATCTTTTCCTCGATTATATCACAAGGAATGACCAACAAAACACATTACACACTTTACAGGATGGGGAGAATTTCCTCTCAAACCATCATTTCTTTTAGAGATGTGTGAAAAGATATTTTTCCTCAAAATGTCATTTGTGAAGGTGTGTGTGTGTCAACTACTTGTGGAAGATGCTCCAACTTTTAAATATGTATTGTCATCTCTCTCTACCTTACGTGTGTGTTTGTGTGTACGCCGGAAGCTTGGCAAGTAGGAAAAGTAAACGTACAATTTTTATTTATTTATTTCAACCGTATTGTTGTCACTGTCAACGATGCAATGCGGATGTGATGGCTTGAAGCCAGAGGAGAATAATAATGTAAGTTGAAAGATGAGCGCATTACTTTGGTCAGATGAATAGTCTTCTCCACTGTCAACAAATTTATTAGTTTTGTTGTTGTACACATTTTTTTGCACACACACACACTACACTCTGTGATTGTGAGAGGTTTGTAGTGGACATGCATGTCACTCAGGCTGGCCTCAACGCAACTCGAATTTCTAGGGATCATAAAAAAGTGGGATAATTTATTATTAATAAGATTGTCTCAGCCTCTCCTCCTCTTCTCCTCTTTCTTTCTCCTCCGCTGTCACATCCACATGGGAGAATATTTAATGGGGAAGAAATGCATAATGTGACGACGACGACTAGACTTTCCGTGGTGGACTCACGTAACGCTCCATTGATGGCCACCAGTTTCATTTGCATAATAATGATGACGATCAAATGGGTTAAAAAGAAGGGGAGAAGAGGGTAGAAAAAAATTGAAAGAAAAAGTAGACACCAAATCCAAAAAATTGTATAAAATAATATCGTCCCTTATTCTTCCCCATTTTTTGCAGAACCTTTTTCTACTGGGTGTTGTTGTTGTTGTAGGATGTGTGTGTGTAATATGTGGAATGTGTGTCATAATAATACAATAAATGTGAGAAAGCTGGGTACAACACGACCAAATTTATTTGACTCTTGTTATCGTAAAACTATCCTAGTCACAAACAGACACACACACACCATATTGTACATATGTACTTATTATAAAAGATAAGACATGTAAGGGGCATGCCAATTTTTTTCCTTTAGTTTCTTTTGGTGCATGTCTCTCTCTCTCTCTCTGTCTCTCTCTTTATGTGTCTGTATGATATAAGTGGGAAAGGAATTGAAAAACTGCCCACGGTGTCAAGATCAAGACCCGGTGACGAGGAGGAGAAGGGAAAATGATTATCATCATCAAATACTTCATAATTTCTACCTTTCCTTGTATAACATACTTTGCACTGTACATTTGTAGTACATAAAGAATTGTAAAAGGAGAAGGTAATTTGGAGGAGAGCGAAGTATATTGAAAAATTTTCACAAATTTCTTCCACTCGTTCTTCTTCTCTAAGAACAACTTGTAAGAACACATTGCACTATACACGTACAAGGATAGTACACATGCATATAGAGCAGGATATGCTTCATTTAGTTTTTGTTGTAAGTTGTAATATTTACACGAAAGACAAGCTCTTCTTTTGTTTTGTTGTAAATTATAACGGTTTCTTGTGTATGATATACTTTCCAGGCCGTCGTCTCACACTACAACCATAAGCAACAAAATATAATTCTTATTGTTCACAATAAGAATTGTTTACAGGCCAAGCACGAATTTTTTCAAAAAATATAAAACGAGATAATTGAGCCACACGTACAAAACTACAGACACACTCCATGCAATTTGATGGCCCACACACCCCCTCCTCCTCTTCTGTTCTCTGTGACAAATGTGAGGAATTTGCACATTTGTAACCATGTGCCCAAATGAACTGTGCCGTGGTGTGCATGCATGTGATATCCTATATCATTTAATTTTTTTGAATTAAATTAGACCCATATGGAGACGTGTAACACGTGTAATTTCCTTTAGAACAATATTCATGCCTGAATATGAAATCAGAGATGAAAAAATTCCTTTTCCCTACATTCCCAAAGTTTTTGTCAAAATCCCCTGCTGCTAACAAGTTCAATACACAGCATTAGGTGTACTTAAAAGGAGAGGAGGAGTGCGGAGTGAGACAAATAAAATCATGATAGTAAAAGAAGCTGATTTTCTTTTCTCTCTCTCTACATCTCTCTCTTTTTTGCTTAAAATCCTTAAGCTTCTCTACTTAAAGTTTAAATATTAGGGCGGATGTACACACTCACATAATGTGAGGCACATTCCTTCACATTATAAGTACGTGAAAAAATGGAGGAAGGAAAGTGAGACTAAATATCAAGTTGAATATTTAACTAATATGTTCAAAAGTGTAAACTTTCGATTGACTTTTGAGGAGGAGGAAGGAAGGAAGGAAAGAGGAGGGAGGAGTAAAGAAAGAAAAAAAGAGAAAAAATCATTTTTTTCCCTTTCATCTTGTGATTGTTTACTTGGCTCATACATTTTTTTGATTTATTCTCTCTCTTCTTTCATCCTCGGATGTACTTTAGAGGAGAAGAGAAGGAGATTGTGTTGTAGTAAATGGTCTCAATTTCTCTCTTTTACTAACTGCCGCGTGTGTGTGTGTGAGGGTGAATGTGTGTTTTGCAGGTACATTTAGCATGAGACATCACATCTTGGCATCTCTCTCATTATTCTATTATACTTGGATGATGGTTCGTTGAGAGGAGTGAAAACTTCCAAGGGAGTCCCATCATCCTCTCTCTCATATTAAGACTATTATTTTGTACAAAATGTGATTTTTGTGTCGCAAAAGGATATGCTCACATGAATCTAATCTTTTTTGCTCTCTCCCCCTTGTCTCATCATACATAGGCACACACACTAAGTAATGATTTTTGACAGAGTCCAAAAGTACAATATAGATTTGTGTGGCTTGTTGATTCCGTTCATTTTGAAAGAAGGAAGGAAGGTCGAAGAGAACTTAAAATGTTCTTATTTAGCGTAATCGGTAGGAGTGGAAGTTGGGGAGCTTTTCTTCAACAAAGTAATACTTAAGTACATCACACACTCACATATAGAAGGGGGGATGTGTGTGTGTGTGATCTGTGACAATACTTGTAATGCCGTAGTTAAAATTGTTCCAAAAATGCTTCCTGGGTGCGCACACACGAGTCTCATTTCAGATGAGGATAAAAAAGATGAGAGAGAGACAGAGAATGGGGGAAAATGTGAAACTCAGGCTGAGTCAGGTGACAGAGTGTGTGTGTGATTTGTGATTTTCTTTTGTACTTCGAAAAGACGATAGGATTAAATAAAAATGAATCACCCAAAGTGTACCGAAATAAGGATGGTTATATTGTAATCACCTCTCTCTCTCTCTCCTCTTTGTGTGTGTGTGTCGTGAGGAGTGAGTGGAGGACAGAAGAGTGAAAACGGATGATAGGGAAAATGTGGATGGGAGAGTTTGCTGGGAGTACTTTTTGTGCACTCTTTTTTTACCCAACACACTGAATTGTACTGTCTAATGACAGGTGAGATGGAGGGAACAAGAAGATTGTAATAGGGAGTAGAGGAGAGTGAACGAGCATTTAAAACTGACAATAAAGCTTTTTTGGGAAAGAATCGAGGATGTTTAGAGGGGAGGGGAGAAATAGTGGGTAATTTATCTTCCTCATTCTGAGTCCTAAAGGATCTTGAGGCCGCTACTCTCTTTTGTACACCCACACACACTGTGTATTGCCAATCGAGGGGAAAACATTTTTTTCTTTATTAATTCTAATTCCCAATTTTTTTCCTCATCTTTTTATAAGTGGATTTTGTAAAGGCTACAATGAATGATGATTCTGTTTGTGGAGACTTTAACAGCTGTTGATGTTGAGTTAAGGCTCAAAAACTGGGTAATACTGAATTGTGTCATATGAGTTTTTGTCCTGTTGAGCAAACATGCGATGATGTGAGTTTAATTACTTCACAAGTTGGGAAGTGGAGAGTGTTGTGAGGGGAAGTAAATAAGTTAGAAAGTACAAATTATAATATTATTAAAAATTCACAAATTTCCTCCCGTTTTCCTCAGTCAGTCAAAAAATCCCATTTGTACTATGTAGACAAGAGGGGGGTGTGTGTAATCATGTTTCATCTTCTTGTTACTTACGACATTGTGTGTGTGTGTGTCTGTGGGTGTGTGTAGTGCAGGGAGATTGAAAGGTTTAAATGAGATGACTGATTACCCACATTTAAATACAATTGATTTGGATTGAATGGGAAGAGAGTAAAAGTTAAATGGAGTGTGGTAATTCTGATTTTCCATTCATTCGAAATTGAGAATCTGTGAAGATGAGGCAGAAATAAATGGTAATTTAATGGTAATCTATTTTGTTTTCTCTCTTTTTTATTGTTGTTGTTGAAAATATTTAAATGGACTTAAACGAACTTTGTAGTAAAAAATTTGGAAAAGAAATTCTTTTATGTTAACCAAAATGAGTTTCATTTAACAGTCCATTTAAAATATTTGAGTGGAAAAGAGAAGAAGATGAGGACAGTCAAAATGCCTTGCCAATTATAGAAAAAATTGGATTTACAAATGGAATGAGATGAAAATGTTCAATCATATTTTCCTCTAACGACCATCATAAATGTTGTAGTTAGTAGAAATAAATTGTATTGATACGAAATTATTGTCAAGGTACATTAGCGTTTAATTTGTGGACAGTCTCATTATATCTAAATCTGAATGAAACATCTCCACACACAGACACACGCACACACAATAGTAGACTTATTGGATGCAGCCACCAACAAGAAGACTCAAAAAATTAGCAAATGAGCTGTAAAGAGAAAAAGGCCTTTTGCCGACTCTGATGTCCATTTAGAACGACTGTCACTTTTATCCTCTTAGATTGACTTTACAAAATGTACATTGCAAATTAATGTTTCACAATGCACCACACACAGACAAAACAATTGAGCGCCACACGTTGCTCATCAAATCACACACCACCACCAACCACCACCACTACTACCATCATCATCATCATCATTTAACTCCAAACAAATGATTGCACTTTTCTTCTTCTTACATGACTTTTCGCTTCTCAAAGTTTTGTGAAGGAAAGGCGTGCTGCTTTCGTGCCATTTCAATTACGGAGAACGCAGTTTTTTTTGTACTGTACTGAGTGCACTACACACAGGGAGATACAATAAAAGAGATTACCTTACCATGCTCACTTTTGCTAAACTTTCAATCCAATTAAATATTAAATTTCATTACAATAAAGGCTAAAGAGGAGGAGGGAGAGAGAGAGGGTGTAAAACTTCATGAGGCAGAGATGGGGATGCTTAAGTCACCGTAGAAGAAACAAACAACAACATCATTTAAATACATAATTACTCTCACAGGGTTTCATTTAGATATTAGTTTGTGCCATATGTACTCTCATTTACTTTGCAATTATTTTTATTGTTATAGTGTTATAAACATGAGGCGGAAGGAGGAGGGGTTGAAGTGTGTGTGTGTGAGAGAGAGAGAGAGAGAGAAGAGTTAAGTAGGGGAGTCGAGTATTAAAAAATAGTGAAGAGAGGTCTTCTTTACGAGTTTGCCCATTTATTGACTTGGCTCGTACGCTTTTAGCTCTGAAAGTCTTCACATTTTTTCCCCTCTCTGCAATGGCAATGCACACACACACTCACTCACACAGGGTGTTATTTGTTGTGTTGTGTATTGTGTAGCCTACATATGGAGGGGAGGATAATGACGTAAAATCTGGCATTTCTCCATAAAATAAGTGAAGCGATAGAGAAAACTGCGACCGTATTTTCATTGTGATGTTGCTAAACAGCCAAACCGCATGGTCACACGTATGTAGTCAGCTGAGCTAAGAAGTCGCCCAGCCTTTGCCCCATCTCCCTCCTCCTCATCCTCATCCCCAACTAAATTATATTAAATTTATCTCCCATTTACCACTGAACAGTCATATGCCATATAAAATACTTGAGATTTTACTGCAATACTTGGAATGCTGTGTAGTGTGTGTGTGTGATATGGAAGAATCTCACCAAATCCTCTCCTTGTGTGAGTGTGCTTGTAAATATGGAAAGGCTCACATCATGGTACAGAGTACGAACCATGATGTGATGTGAGGAGCATGTGACTTGAAGCATGAATATGACTTGATAGGACGGAGGGGGAATGTAATGGAAGTATATAAAATTATATTTATGTACGAACGAGATCTCCTGTTAAAAGGTTATTTGACTTAGATTCAAAAAACTGTGTACCTTAGTTAGCTACTAGCTTAGGGGATCAAATCACCTTTGCGTGGTTTAAGTATTTCACACATAGACACACACACACATCGTGTGCGTGTGTGCTTCTCTTCGTGGGACTCCTAACAGTGTGAAGATGCTCTAGACTATATATACCTGTATATAGGGAGAGGGAGATAGTATAAGGGAAATAATTTGAAAATCCATCATATGTCTCATCTTATCGCTCTAATTCTTTTTGTCTAGAGGGGGAGAAAAATTCACAATGAATTTATAGAAAAAAAAGCCACATCGCATCACCTCAACTCTCAACTTGAACCTCAACCCCTCCTCTCTCTAATCCCTGTTGGGCACACAAAAATTTAATTTTAACCCTTCTGCTTTATAGCACTCACATTTATATGATCTTTTATGCGTAGAGTTCATTGCTACAACTTTGTTGACTCTTTCCTCGCTCTCTTTTTGCAAGTGGACTCTAGAGACGGAGGAGGAGGGGGGGGGGGAATATTTTAATGATGAAATGATATAGGAAACAATCGTCAGTGAGCATCATCCTAGCTTCTGTGAGGACGAGAGAGAAAGGATGGGAAGGAAAGTACAATCGACTATTTAAATATATGCATACAATTTTTGTCCTCACTTACTATATTATTTGCAAATATGTGCAAATATTAGAAATGTAAATAGCCATTTCAAAATAGAGTACAATAAATAAGACAAAGGGGCTTTACACAGCTTCCCGTTCTGTCCTAAGAAAGAAGAGGTGGACGGATTACGAAGAACGAGCTTTTGATGAATTGTAATTACTATGAAGTTGTGTTTTAACTGTGGGCTAATCCACAATTTACACACGCTATAATATTTACACAAAATATTATTGGATGGAATGGCCTGAGACCACTTGAAAATCAATGGAATAACGGCGGAGGAATGAGGGAGGATCTTGTACAACACATGACATGCAAACTTATATCTCTAATGCAAATAGAAGAATGAGGGAGCCCGTATAATTTGTGCTACAATTAATAATCACAGAATCATGATTAATTTGTGGTCTTTCTTGGGTCGGCTGGTCAATTTCAATTTGTTTATGTACAAATAATTGCTCCATTCCTCTTTTTGGTTTTGGTCTCCCGAAATTTTTCTATTTTATTCAACAAGAAGAAGAGGAGGCGAGATTATTCCCCTCGCATCTTTTTGACCTTATTCTATTGGATTGGAGGGACGGAGCTCCAGGGGCTGCGGTCAAGTCATCCAGAATTTCAATAATTGACTGATTTTGTCATTATTCTAATGTGGATTCTTTGGTGGATGAGGTAGGAAGTGAGGAGGGGAAAAGATATATATTTTACGTTCGTTAGGAATTGGCTGCAAGGGCATGAGTACACACACACACACATCATGTGTACACTGTGTAGTGTGTAATGTGTGTTTGTCTTTGATTTTTAATAAGGAGGATCATCATCAACATCCCCTTTTTCCATCTTTTTTGCACAGTTAAAACACACATTGAAATATTATTATGTATATTAGATGGTTGAATCAACTCGTTAGTCACTGTGTAACTAACTCGTGTGTGTTTTTGAGAGAGTGATATGATAATAATATTTTATATGTTAGTCTACGTTGAAAATTTGAATTTTCTCTCAATTCTCCTTGACTCCTTGTCAGTCCATACAGAGAGAGAAAGAGAAGTTTAGAGTGTAAAGAGAGAGAGGTACAGTTGAAGTGTGTGTGTGTGAAGACGGAAGCATGTTTTAAAACCAGGTTTTACTTTTCATGATGCTCATTTCATTATCATTGTTTTTTATAATCATTTCATTTTACTGTTAACCATCATCATCAGGATGAACCATGTTCTTGTTATGAGGAGTACGTTTTATCTTTTCTGTATGTATTGTACAGGAGCGGAATTATGAAGAGTCGACTTTTGCATTTAGATGTGCTTCTTTTTTCTTCTTCATCTTCCTCAGCTTCTTTACACTTTGCAAAGTTCTGTAGGTATATTACTGGTACTGGTACTAGTACCAAGAATCATCTCACTCTTCTCTAATAAGTTTGTGAACGGGATGTTGTCTAAGCATAAAAATTTTTGTTTATGAAAAAGTAGTAAATCGCTCTCTCTCTCTTTACACATGGCAGTTGGATGGTCAGTTAATGGTGGTAAAGAGGATGGGAAATCAGCTAATATATGTAATTTATTATTTATTTCACTATCAACCTCTTCATAATTTTGATCAAGGTAAAGATATTTATTAGGAAAAGCAAAGGTGACCGTCGTCCAAGTCAACACACAATCACACGCAGAGACTACACATACATCATAAGTTACCAGAGACAACACAAAGAGAGAGAGAGAGATAGAGAGTAAATTGTACACTAATCATGAAAAAAAATTTCTCAGTTAATTCCTGCGTAAGGAGTAATCACAGAAGAAAGTATTTATTTACTACACATATTTTGACTGAGTTGTAACGGTAATCAAAAAAAAATTAATAATGACGTGACACAAGCGACAAGAAACACTAATCATCGGTCAAATGTTCAAGGGTATTCTTTTTCCTCTCTCCCTCCCTCTCCCTCTCTCTTTAAAGACATAATTTGAATATGAATTGGTATCTCACTGGTACATTCTTCATTATCATTTGTGCCCATCATTTTCCCTCTCTCCGTTTGTTTGACGAGTCATATAACTTGTTCTGTCTCTGTTTCAATATATTTATAAATTCTGTCTGTCTGATTGTGCCTTACACAATCGTTGTATTTAGCGAAGAATTGTGATACAGTGTGTGTGTGTGGAGACACCATAATCCTGTAAGGTGAGGGATAGTGAGGATGATGATGTGAAGGTAGAGCATTGGATTAGAAGGAGTGACATTGAAATAATTGAGAAAATTATTCATAATTTTTTTGACTCTCTATAAAATATTATTCTATATGGTTAAGTCTCATCATCAAAATGGTGTATATCAACATTTTCGTTTTCACTACCTCAAGACGCTCAACACCACACTCACACACACTCACTCTCTCTCACTCTCACATTTACATAAGGGTGGGTGAGGAAGATGAAAGGATGAGGAGGAGGGAGGGATTTTTGCACATGTAAAGTAGACCCAGAAACTCGTCTTGAATACTTCTTCCTCCTCCTCCTTTGAATGTTGTTGTAAATGACTATGTGTCCATTTCTCGGTTCATTGTACGCACCCGAACCCGACCTAGTAGTAGTAGTAGAAGTAGTAGTAGTGGTTGTATTGTGTAGAATATTTAAAATTCAATCCTGTCCTCCATCTCTCAACCACTAGAAGAATGGAATGGATGGTTATATGGGTTCAGTGGAGGAACTAGCTGAATCCCTAACACTTTTCCATTACTTATCCATCACACACACACCGTACACACTATGTAGAAAGTGAGTGTGTGTGATGAGGATCATAGATTTTTTCCATGTCCGCCTGATCATCATCTTTGCCAAAAAGATTTGATAGTTTGGATGTGGTCTTCCGTTAATGCTTGTTGAATACATGAATACCTTCCCTCCTCCTCATGACTATTTCGTCGTGCGGGTTTTTCTCCCTCTCCACACACACACACACACTCTCTCTCTCCCTCTCTGCCGGTTGATATGATATATCTCCGCTTTATTCTCTGGCTCCCTGTCAAAAAGTGAAAAAGAGTATCCATCAATGGCCAGTTAAACCAGCAATAACATTTAAGAAAAATATTCTCGTCATATCATGAAAAGAGAAGAGAAGAGAGAGAGAGAGGAGGAAAATATTTAGCCATCATACAAGCCAAGTGTACACAAACTACTTGTTTCCCTTTGTAGAATATTATTACATGTATTATACGATGTGGACAAGTAGGAAAACACTTGGACACAATCCATCCATGTCTCTCTTATTTTTCATTATGATGACTTGTTGAGCACGTAAATTTCTCCGACTCTTCTTCTTCAACAGAAGACTTCATGAAAAGACATTACGAAAAAACACACAAACAGGGCCTTATGCATCTTGTCATTTTGTTGACTATGATCAACATAGCTGAGTACTGGTTTAGTAGTTAATAGCATGTGTAATCGTCCCAAGAAAGGGAAAAAACGGATTGTTTACTTTTTGAAGGGTTTTAAACGATGTAGTGGATGGATGGAGGGGCAGGTAAAATATATTATTATCCGTGTGTGTTCGTGTATGTGTCTGTGTGTGTGTGTACAGTTAAATTTCATCATCCCTGGCGTTTTCCACAATAATGATGATCAGAATGGACGAACGGGGAAAGGTGGAGGATTTTTGCATGTTCCTTCCCCTCCCTCGCACTGTAAATATGTTAATGTGTAATTAAAGGTGAACACACGTCTAGAGAGAGGAGACCACCAGGATAAAGCATATCGTGTTTGTGACCGAAAAAACGGATACAAGATTGTGTGTGGTGGATTTTGAATAATAATAAAAAATTACATAATATTTTAATGATGAGGTTACATCCAACAAAATTTCGTGCTTTACTCTCATCTCATGATGTGTGTATCCTTCTGTTCATCCAGTCAAAGATTGTTGACTGTGAAAACGGTCAACATCTTTATTTTAATGTATCAGGAGGGGAAATAGTTGAGTGTAATATGATCCTCCACCGGTCTTTCATCTCTCTCTCTCTTCCCA
>WJFB01001166.1:0-36401 GCA_009870185.1 Pygmarrhopalites habei
CTTGTCACCCTGTAGTGATAGATAGATTTGATAAATTTGTTGGACAGAAGTAGGAGTTTGGATAGTGAATCACAAAATGTTGAACATTAGTACATTATATATGATTGTGGTTTACAGTTTACGATTTAGCACCAGCAGTAGCGCATAGAGAAGACCGAAGGAAGAAGAAGCGTTACAAACACTCAAGGTGCTGAGCAATATAGAAAAGGTTGTGAAGGGGGGTGGGGGTGTGCTGTCAACACAACATGGAACGCTGGGGTGTCAACGGTTTAACACAAATTTTTCACACACGAAATGTCCACATCAAGATTAAGCTTCGGAAACAGTCTTCACATGTACTTACCGCCTATAATAATGATGATTATCAGGCCAACTGCAAAAATAAAGAACCAGAAAAGTAAGTCACATGATAACAAAGAGAGATTCAATTCATAGTAATGATGAATTAAAATATTTTCAACGTACTAATTCCCATTATGATCATCATCTAGACAAACCAGAAAAAAGTAAGTTAATAATTTCTCAGTCAAAAGTTAAAAAATTCGGAAATAATCATTTTGCAGTCAAATTTGACATACTTTGATATTACGCCACCAATACTTGCGCTTTAACTTTCCAGCTTGTTGTTCAAATTGAGAGGCTCCTAAACAAAATTATGAAAGGAAAATTAAAGATTAATTTATTTATAAATTTGACTGTATCTCAAGGGCCGGCGGCCCCTACATAAACACTATAGTCTAGTATATTAGATCAAATTAAATGTCAAAGTTGTAAAATTAAAGCAAGACTTGAAATCTTTTTCAATGAATGAATGACAAGTAAAAAACCATTACTACTAACCTTGTTGAAGAGCATCCGCTCTGTCATCCAATTCGGACAGCTTGGAATCTCTCTCCAATACTTTTTCGACATTTGTTCTCATTATATCCACCACTTCGTCCACTTGTGCCTGTGTTTGTTGTAGTCTCCTTTGGGCTACAAATAGAAACAATTTATTTACATGTGCACCATTTTCCAAATTTTTAGAAATTTCCATCGTATCAAATACAATTTTTGATTATACCTGCAATTTGTTGTGGAGTTCGTGGACCTACAAAAGACACACAAATTTATTGTCAAAATCAAAACATTTCTAATGACATAATCACCAGATGAAAAAAAAACATTTGGGTTTCACCTTTTTAATAAATACTACATATTTATTTATTGTAAAATTTACATATTTTAATTTTCAAAGAAATTTTGTTAACCTCCAACTACTCCCCCAGCCGGTCCAGCAGGTTCCGACATGATGTTGCCTTTTATTTCTTGTGAATGACCTTCAGGTGTAAATTATCTAAGAAAGAAATGTCAACACATTTTTTTTACAAAAAAATAATTTCCAAAAATAAATGAGATTCAAAGATTTCCAGTTGGATATTTATATTTAGAAATGTCAATTTTGTTGAGCAACAGACTCACCTTAAATAAGCAATTACGAGCTACCCTTTCCCAGGAACAATAAAACACAATAATTACAACTTTTTACCCTTCTATTATTTATTTCGTGCAATGAATGAATGAGGTTGTCAAAGAATATGATTCATACCAAGTGATCTTAGTCGGGACCTTAGGGTGTGTGTAAAACCTTTGGGTCTCAACTGACATGCGTCCGGTTTTATCGCACGAAAAGCAAAATCCACGAAAAATAAATTTTTTACCGAAGAATTATTTTTCGTTTTTGTCCAAAATCTTGACAAGATTGTCACTTTGTTGAAACTGTTATTTGATATTGAATAGTGTCAAAAGTTCTAAAGAGTTATATTTGGAATCCAAATTTTGGATGCATGTACCGTATAAAGAATTTAATCAGATCCTTTGAGCACGTTGTTACACTGAGACATGTGTCCAGGTCAGCTGGCCTTATTATTAGAATGAATAGCAGTGGCCCGGCTGAAGAAAGTGTCATTGTAGATGACGAAAAGAAAAGAAATGATCCAGAAATTGCGACACAAGGAGTAGTCAAGAGGATACGGTATTAGAAATCTATTACTTACAAAATCCATTCTTGCGTTTGATAATCAAATTTTGATATCTAAAAACCTTTTTAATAGCAATCGTCCACTTGTCGACACTACAGCCGTCTTCAATCACAATGCTTGGTAAATACATTATTTAAATAAACACTTTGTACAACACATAATTAATCAGATAAATGTAGGAGAATTATGCTCTTGAGTCAATGATATTGACAATAACTTATTGTTGTTATTTGACGCAGGGATAATATTGAATGGGACAATGAAATGCAGTCAGGAGCAGCTGAAAAGATCCTCAAAAATAGTCAGACAAAAATGGGGTTGGAGCAACAGATTGCATTAGATAACGAAGCACATGAAAAGTGGAACGCATTTTACGACGCTCATCAAAATAAGTAAACTTTAATTACAGGATATATTTAATTAATTTTGAGGATTTGTTTATAGTCTTCTAACATAAAAGATTTGAAAATTTTAGATTTTTTAAAGATCGAAACTGGCTGTTCGTCGAATTTCCAGAATTACTAGCACCAAATAAAGACATTAGTGGTGAGTACGAATGTCTTTAAAGTTTTGTTATGACAAATACATGGGATTCTGATTCTATACCTATTTTATGTTTCTTTAAATGTAGCTTCTCCAGAAGAGTATAGTGAAATGATTAAAGTAAAAAGACTTCACGAATCATATCCTGGAGAGAAATCTGGATTCAAGTATGTATTGCACACAACACAGTGAATCATATTAATTAATTTTTTTTGTTAGCAATGAGTTACTCATTATGAGTATAAATTATTTGCAGATTGCTTGAAGTTGGATGTGGTGCTGGTAATACAGTATTTCCTGTTTTAAATGGCAACAAAAATCCGGAAGTTTATGTATACTGTTGCGATTTTTCTGGAGCTGCTATTGACATTGTTAAGAATCGTGAGGAATTTGACGGCGACAGATGTACTCCATTTGTTTTGGATATTACGGATGAGAAAGCCGAAATACCTTTCCCACCTGGAACAATTGATGTAAGTTGCTCTTTTCATTGTCGTTCATGTAACAACTATAAACTTTATAGTATAAAGTACGCAAAAAAGTAACTTAAAGATTTTTCCCTCCTATTTCACTGTACTTTCACTTTGTAGGTTGCCATTATGATTTTTGTATTATCTTCCATAAGTCCGGAAAAGTAAGTTTGAAAAAATGTCATAATGTTAATGAATTATGATAAAGAATTGTATTTTAAATAACTTTTGGAAAGTAAAGACATTCATGGAAATTGACTTTTACTGATTTCCAGATTTCAAATTGCGGTCAAAAACTTGAATAGATTTCTAAAGCCTGGAGGTTTGTTGCTTCTTCGGGACTATGGGAGGTATGACTTAGCCCAATTGCGATTTCGGACAGGACAGTGTATATCAGATAATTTTTATGTAAGTAAAAGTTCAAAAACATTACATATTACTTTTTTAACTTATCAGAATTCCCTTTCAATTAAAATTGCTTCATTTCTGCAACATATTTTAAATATTTTTTTTTATAGATGAGAGGAGACGGAACTCGAGTCTACTTTTTTACTCAGGGTGAGTAATAATCAAATCCACATTTTTCTGTCCTTCATATAGTTTAAAATTCTAGGATGACATTTAAACTTTGTGTACCAATTTATTTGTGTTTCAGAGGAATTGGAAGACCTTTTCTTACAAAATGGATTCAATAAAATCTCTACGGTCGTCGATAGCAGATTACAAGTTAATCGAAAGAGGCAATTAAAAATGTATAGAATATGGCATTTGGCCAAGTTTCAAAAAAAAGTTTAAAAAATTAATTTTTTACTAAATAAATAACGGTAGACTCTTTTCATGAAACTCGAAATGATATTGGAATTATTTCCCGTGAGTTACACACGACTACTTACATCAATCCTAAATGTGATAGAGTGAAATAACAAGACAAGTTCATAATATGATTCATTTTATAAAAACGCATATTTATTATATACTTTTTTATGTGTTGGAAAATCGCATTTCTTTTCCCATATTGATTTTTACAATATTTTTAAACAATGTTTGACGACGACGACGTCATAGTGTAACCTAAATTCGCAGTTAAACTTAGACCACTAACAAAAACAATAATTAGTTCCAGTACACAATATGATTATTCGTAGTAAAATTATTAGTACTAAAACTCCTTAACTCCTATAGTATGTCCTATGTATTCATACGGGTATAATTTATTATCTTTTCTTGTTCCGTTGATATATAAATAACCTACTACAGTAATCTTAGGTATAATAATAGAATACATTTAGTGTATCCTATAGTTATATATTTCTATTATTATACGTACGCTCACTCTGCTAGGATAATGTAGTAGTAGTATAAGAAAATGATAGAGTCACCATCATCATTCATTGAATGATGCATTCACACTTTTTTCCTCTTCTTCTCTGTCACTTTCACACATCTTGGAGTTCACAGTACGACAAGCACTCTTTCTTCTTTGTGAAGATAATAATACACACTCACACACACCAACACAAAAAGGTCCCTACAAGTATTATAAATATTCAGCATATCATCGCAAGAATATTGACGATCAAAACGATAATAATAAAAATGATGACGAATCATATTAAAAATTTCACAACTGATTACTTGTTTAAAATAATTTACATGTTACATCCGCTTATTTTTTTTTATATATCAATATTACTTTTCTCACAGTGATTCACAAAGTTTTCACAGCATTTATGGGGCTCTATCTCTCTCTTTCGCCATTGCATTGTCTTCTTATATTCGTTTTCTTTTTCTTTTAAAAAAACACATTTTGCAAAAAAACAAAACAAAACAAAACGTGTGACGAATAACGCTAGCTTACCCTATTATCAAATTACTTATTATTCTCATTATTTGTAAGTTTCATAACAATAATTACTAGCAAGTTCACATTAACGACGATGATAAACAACGAAGACGACGACGACAAAGAGAGTTGATATTTTAAGGTTCTATTCCACTAGAAAAACTGGCACAAGAGATTTTAAAAAACATCCCCACATTCGTTAAATTTAATAGCATCATTATTATCATTACATTATTACCTACTATTCTTGTACCGTCCGTATTTTCTATAATATTATTATTATATGTATGTTGTGTGTGTGTAGCATAATTCATGTTTGGGATTCATAAAAAGTCATTTAAATAGTATTAGTTTCATTGGTAAGTTGAAAGTAGATATATATTTTTTTATAATTTTTCGGCTAATATGTGTAAAATACGTGAAGAAACTAAAAAACAAAATAGTCAATTTCATTTCCTTACTATACGTATCTGGTAAATAATATAACTGAAACAAATTCATATTTTTTTAATGGCTGTCAAGCTAGCTGATAGAACCTCAAAGAAAAGAAGGCTACGAAGAACTTGATGCATTCATTCCGGAAAATAGGGTTTGAGGGAATCCTGCGTTGGTGCTACCTATAATCGAGAAGTAATGAAATATTGTGAACACATGACTTCATGAGACTAGATGTACATATTAAATAAATATGATCCTTCATTCGTCTTTACCTGTAGGAGTGGTGGGCTGCTGGGTATTTGTATTTGAGGAAGATGAAGCGGCGGCGGCGGCTGCCTGTCTAGCATGCCGAGGAATTGGAGGTTGCAAATATTCATTCTGGATTGAAAAAAGAAACTCGTGTTAGTACCCTGTGCTCTCATTTATACTGCCATTACTAAATGCATAAAGTACTCTTAATTTTTGACTAGTTACCTTTGCAAGGGCGAGGACATCACACCTATCTTCTTTTCGGTAAGCTAAGCATAACCTAATCAATTGCTGTAAACACACACACAAGACACGTTTATATTAAAGTCTTTGCATATAAATAATTAATAATTTTAATTTAGCAATTTTAATTATAAATAAGAGTTAAATTTAGTATGCTTTGACTCAAAATTTTCCAAACATACTTTAGCTTCTGGGGAAACGGTGGGTTTATTAGGGAACTGGACTTCTGTGGCTTTTAAGATCGTATTCTCCTCTAATATAGTTGCCTGTGACTGGTTGTGTCCAAATGGCTGGGGGGAAAATCATCAACATAGTTTATTTATATTGTTCCGAGGTGTACATATTCTTTTTCCATGAGAGAGAGAGAAATTTCAAAACACTCACCTTTTTTCCATAGAGGCACTGGTAAAATATTACTCCTACGGACCAGACGTCAACTTTACTGCTTATCTTAGGAGGTGTCTTGCCCACAACAAAACATTCTGGTGGTAAATACCAGTATGTGCCGGCCCCCTGTGATGTGAGGTCCATACCATGTTCGGGACTGTAATTATCCTCATCCATCACTAGTAAATGTCAAAGAAATAAAGTAATTAGTATTTGAGAGTCTTTTAGAGATTTTAATTTATTTGTTTCTTTCAAATAAAATAAAAGTATATATCACCTTTGGATAAGCCGAAGTCAGTTATTTTTATTTCACCACATACATTACCTTCCGTCAGTAGGATATTACCTATTGAAAAAGCAATCAACTTGTTAGTTAACCTGTCTGTCACATTAACTATTTTTCATACTCTCATGATTCATTGTATGGAATTAAATTGTTAAAATTTAATTACTCATTGTGTATATACTCACCAGGCTTAAGATCATAATGAATAATAGGAGGTTTGATCTCATTAAGGTATTTCAAAGCTGACACAACTTGCATGACTATAGATCTCGCTTCTCTCTCCGGAATTGTCTTATGCTAAAGTACAAGGGAGAGACATTAGCTTTTGTCTAGTCAAAAAATAATATTAATTAGTATTAAATATTAGAAACGGGAAATACCTGCTTTAGATAGAAATCTAGATCATGACCATCACAGTATTCGAGGACAGTACAAAATGAGTTGGCATCGATTTCAAAAACATCGTATAATTTCACTACTCTCGGATGATCTAGAGACTTGTGAATGTTATATTCTCTTAAGGCATGCCTAGAAACAAAAAATAAATACAATTCATGACACATTGATTTCATATGAGCTGTATTCTGGACACTTCAAGAAACAACCCAGAAAAATAACATCTCTAATATTGTCAACTTACTTGATATAATTTGCTTTCTTATCGTCCTTCCAATCTTTATTTAGTTGATGAACCTTGCATGCCACATACCTTTGCTCCTTCAAATCAAAAGCCTAGTCAAACGAAAAAGAAAAACACGAATATAATCATTGTTCCATTCCATCGATAAAAACAGTCTAGACTTATTTATAAGGCTAATTGAAAGCCCACCCACACACACAATTGTGAAGGTGAATCTTAGTGCATGGGTCATTGTAGCCAAACTTTATTACCCTCCATTATGACAACAATCAAATATTAGCTCACAGGAGAGCGTCATTTAATTTCATACTGTCTTTGTTCTTGTCATAATACTGACTAATACTATATGATGAAGAGTGATCCTTTCAAGATCATAACAATGTTCTTACAAATAATAATAATGGTGTTGTGGTGACTTACTTTATGAACTTCGGAAAAGCCTCCTTTACCAAGGAGCATGAGGAGAAGGTATCTGTCATTAAGCACCGTATGGTTATTGAATCGTGACTGAAAGAAAATAAATGAAATCGCACACATTAATATTATGAACGTTCTAATAATCATAAAGTACATAATTGAATTATGAGATATTTACTTGATCTTCATTAAGTATTCTCTTTAGTTCACGAATGTGTAGGTTTCTTTCTCTCTCCAACTTTTCCATTTCAAGCTGAAGATCCGCATCTTCTTTCTTGAATGCATTTTGTCTCAGCTGAAAGTCACAAACAATATCAGGTTATCATCACATGCAGTCACATGCAGTTACTACTTGTACTAGAAGGAAAATCAATACTTTCAAACAATTACCACTACCACCTTGAACACACTTCGAGAGACAAGACGTTCATATATATGTACTACCCACTTCTGATCAACATTATGAATACCAGTGGTTCTGTACATTGAATGTACGACATTCTAGTACTTTTCACTCTCTCAAAATATCTTTGTGTAATCCATTTTCAACATGAACGAATCTATTTTAACTAAATTTGAATTAATACTTGCATGTTCATAAACAAAACAAATAGTCAATAAACAAATGATCAATATAAAAGAAAAGTGTAGACTAAGATAAAAATTATCGGATCACATGAGAGAGTCTCAAAAGAATTATTTCTGCAATCTCTCAAGGAAATAAAAAATTTTGCAAACAAAAAATTGCAAATTTGCACAATATAATGAAAACAAGGTTCAACATACTTTGAGGATTTCATCGGATTCGTAAAACTCTTGCCACGTGAGCTCTCGAACACTTTCAGGTTTAACGAAGCCATCGGAAGAGGTACCTATAACACAGGATGAAACCAGAAAATCAGCAAACCACACATAAAATATTCATTGATGTGACAAAAATATAATCTCACAAGCCGAGAATCTCAAATAAGGACGATCTCTCTGATAAACCGAATATTTTTACCGACTTAATTACTTAGTAACATAACCACGTACCATTGTGTAAAGTACTCGTTGTTGCTGAGTTTGCACCACCACGTTTTCTTGAAGGCCCTTGACTTTCGTTAGCCGGCGGTCTTCTTTTACCTAGAAATAAATGTGTGTAGATCAAGTGATTAATCAAATGTTGGAAACAGACTCTTGGGATAATTTTCATGATGAATCGTATTCTTCATAATTAATTTTATTAATATTATTAACTTACCTAGTAATTTTCGCTGCCGGTCAATCTCTTCTTTCTCCGAGGAAATCTCTTCTTGCCGCCTACATAAATATTACAAATGGATTAACTACATTGACCACATACTGTTCACTACAGTACATGGATTCTCTCTCTTGAATTTTACTGTCTCAACGGAGGACACAAGATACGATATAGATATAATGTATGAAAAGATTTTATGTTGTATACCTTGTTAACTCCTGGAAAGCGTATCCATCAGTCCAATTCTCTTGAAAGGTTGCTCCGACTCTTTGGGTCACGAATTGGCCCAACTGTATGGAATGAGATATTCATTAATGAGATGTTTGTAACAATAATCATGCTGTACTATCGAAAGAATGACAAATGAAACTTTTAAAGTGGAATACAATATTTTACGAACCTTGAGTCTATTTTGCATGCACTTTTGCCGTGATTCTTTCTTTTCAATAGTTGACTTTTCTGTTAGAAGCTTCTTGACCACCTATTCACCCAAGACAAGATAAAAAAAAATTGACATTAGAAATCATAGTAACAGTATTTTCAGATACTAATAATCACAAGTGTACAACAATCACTACAACTTGTTCTAAACATGGTAATAGTACTATTGTGTATTAATAATGGTCAGGAAACATGGTCAAGAGCGTAATGCGAAATCAAAAAGAAAAAAACTTTGACCATTTTTGCACAACAACCAATTAATGCTTTGACCAAAAGTCTGGAGACCAACATATTGAAAATATGAATTAAAGAGAAGGTAAAGATGATACTTACGTCAACAAACTTGTTAATTTGAGCCTTGTGTTCGCTTATATCAATACATTTATTAATGTGTGCTTTTTGTTGTTCGATAATACGTTGTTGATTTGTTATCTGAAGTCGAAGTTCATCAGCGGTGTGAGTTAGCTCATCCTGAAGAAAAAATAAGAATGATGGTTAGATTAAGTAGCAATAATTGTTGTAGATTGAATCATGGAAATGAAAATATATTGAAATCAAACAGAAGGTTTGAAACAACTGATAATGTAATTGTAAATAATTTTTGTTTTGCCAAACCACTTTTGGTACTTTGTACAAACAAAAAGTAGACTTTTATGATAACTTACGATACGAGTATTGCGGGTTTCAACGTCGGTGGTGGCTTGAGCTTCATTTTCTGATAGTCTCACTCCAGTCAGTTCGGTCTGAATAGCTTTTGTCGTGGAAGTATTCAGACTTGGAGTGGAGACAGTTGAACTATTATTTAAACTCGGGGCTGAGATTGTTGTGGAACTATTATTTATACCTGGGGCAGCGACAGTGGACACTGTCCATGTATTTATTCCATTACATTCCTGAAATGGCCAATCAAGTTGAATGATTAAAAATGTGACATGGAGATTTTAAATTACAAGTACAATGTACAAGTCCATAAAATTCAAAATACTGTTAACTTTCTTACCCGATTTCCCATTAACCGCTGTTCCAGAAGCTCTTGTTTCCTCGGGGTCAACAAGTTGGTTAAATTTGACGATTCAGGTATAGAATTCATGACTATTTTGCATGTCGGTTTGTCACAAATTCATTTATTTTCTTACACTTTGACAAACTCTCGTTCTTGAAACATTAGACTATCCCCAGCACTTTGAGGCTCAAACCTCCCTCACAAAAAAATTGCCCTGCAAAAATTCTTCAGGTCTTCACTCCTTACAGCACACAAAATAGAAAAATACGAAACATTTTTGAGTCTCCCTTTTCAGAAATTCATGTAGATTCTTGAATATCCAACAAAATTATATAAATTTTCCCCAGCAAATAATGATCCCAAATAAATCAGGAGGATAGTTTGCTTTCACACACTTTGTGACACAGTGACAATCACAATTAGTCAATAAAATACTTGTATACAATGGCAAATATTTAGTATTAATCAAGACTTGTTCTTTTCCCAACCTTCTTGTAAACCAGCACCTTTTATTAATTAATTAATAATATCCATCATATCCTGCCTTTGAACATGTAGTCCCAAATTCCCCTGGTGTCCTTTAAATTACTTTGACCAGGGTCACGACCATCTCCAAATCCCTGTTAAAAAGTAATTTCCGAATCATTTCACTAGTCACTCTTCCTTCTTCCACTTTAGATCTAATTCTGCATTCTAATCTGCAAGAAAAATAATTTAAGTCAACATTTTCTTTCCATCATCTCACACACCCCCATACTTTCACCTTGTTATTGAAAAGGACTTTCCCTAATTTTCCCAGTCTGTAAAAATCCTTTCCAAAATATTTTACACTAGTCTATTTTGACTTAACAACAGATTTTGTTCTCTACATAAACTTGATCTCAAATTTCTCTCTTCTATCCGAAGAAAGTTCACTTTCCCCTCACTTTAAACTTTCTACTTCAATTTCCCCAAAACAAGAGAAATTTAAAATCCCATTTTAACTATTAATTATCATCATTGAATTGTTAGACAAGAAATACTATTTATTTATTTATAATTAAATACAGTTATTACATAGCTAAAATGCAGGAAATGAACGTTCTTGTGTGTGTCCATAATGGTTTTTCTGACTTTAAGAAGCTTTAGTTCCATAAAAACTTTTTGAGTTAAAAATTATGCACTTAATTATGCATTTAAAATTTGTATACAAATTAAAGTCAGTATCAAAATTCTCAATCTCATCAAATCTTGTCAATTAAAACCTGAAAATGATTTTTAAAAAAGCTTTCTCAGCCAACATGGGACTATCCTTGAGAAGGGGAGAGGCCAAACCGGAGTTTTCGTATGTACTTCCCTGTGTTTAGCCTCCGCTCTGCTAAAAAACTTTGGCCTCACATTTTGGACTTTCTTGGCTTGACTTTTCCCTGACAATTCATGCTTTCACTCTCTTTTTCCCGTTTTTTCCCCACATTTAATTCTAATTAATTTCTCCATCATCTCTACATCCCACCCCACGCCTCCTCCCTCAGCCCATCCATCCCACTGAGATTCAATAAGATTCTCTGCGGCACATAAGTACACACACACACACATCCCCACGCAAAAATAAGGAAGAGGAGAAATGCATAATAGGAACAAAACCATTTTGTCATCGCACACCCTTGGTCGACGCTTCCAGTCGTACAAATTATTATAATATTATATTTAGAAAAAGCTTTGATTACTCCCGATAACTTCACCTCTCTCACTATTAATGAGAGATCAGGCCACGTCAGTATGCCATATATTTCTTGCTGTATGTGCTCGTGTGTGCCTGAGAGAGAGAGAGAGAGAGACGAGGTTTCATGGCATGCTAACTAGCTCCAATAAGGTATGATGGTATAATATGTGTCCCCCACAAAATATATATGCAATATGGCTCTCTCTGTTCTCTCTCTCTCTCTCTCTCTCTCTCTCTCTCTCTCTCTGAGTGAGTGAGTGTGTGTGTGTGAACAGAACACACAGAGTAAAGTAAGTAGCATAAAAGATAGAGCAACTCTAGAGGAAATATATTGTATATATATAGAGGGAGAGAGAGAGGGATGCATGTATGTATGTTAAGTTTGTTTGTATCTAGTCGTCCATTCCTATCACAGGGGATCTCAAAGTAGTTTTTGGTCTTTGTACTATGTGTGTGCCTACTCACACACACACACTCTCTCTCGCTCTCTCCCTCCCTCCTTCTTTCATACATAGTCGTCGTCGTCTCTCTCTCTGAGTACGGGAGATTTACGGAAATTGCTCAGGCCACTGAAAATGCCTTGCACGAACCATTGTAGACATTTGTTCAGAACTTAGCAGTAGAGGAGGAGGAGGAGGAGTATATATATAGTATATATTTAAAGGAGCTCCTCAGTCAGCGCAACGCAAGTGCTCACGTGAAATTCGTTTCATCTCTTTCTACCTTTCAATCCAGAAACATGGTGTCAAAACACATTGAAGACTAACTAATACATTTTATTCCACCATTGGACTCTTCTCTCCTTCCTCTCTCCCTCTTTTCTCTATTACTCTGTACTCACACAATACACACACACACACTCACCGTCATGGAGAGGATCCATAGCTCTTTAACTAAGGTCACTTTAATACACGTAGTACACTCTACTGTGTGTACTCTTCTCTCTCTCTCTCTTCATCATCGAATCATCGTCACATATTTATTATCTTCATTGTGTTACGTGTCTCTCTCTCTCTGTGTCATTCATACTTGTTTTTTTTCTTCAAGAATAAACATCACATTATAAATGCATTTGTATAATACGCCACAATATTATTAGTTGTGTGTGTGTGTGCTTGTTAGTGGTTGTGTGTTATGAGGAGGACGACAGACTGATTGGGGTATAGAGGGACTTGGGTTGTCCACACACACATTTTTTAAAAAAAGTGTGTGGAAAATACTCGAAGAAATTAATACAAGTTGCATCAAATTTCTCGAGACTCCCCCATCCATTCCATGGAATCCAAATTTAAGGTTAATTTAATGTGCGAGGGAGACACAGAAAACTAAATGGGTACCCTCTACTTTGTATATGCACACTATCTACCTATATCTTTTCATACCTGTTGTGTGTGTGTGTGTCGGAGTCCACCACATACAAAATTATTACTCGTTAACCACTTGATATATCGTCTTCATATATTATTATATAATAACAACACAACAACAGTTGTTCATAGCATGCTTTGCCCAATGGATCCCTATTGTACTGAACTCAGGCACACACACAGACACACATACAATATTATTATAATATTATGGTAGAGAGGGAATAACGAGCCTTGTCTAACCTCCATAAGTACTCTCCGTACATGTGTACTCTGTATTTAAACTTGTGTATCGTGTGTACTCTGCGTGTGTGTGTGTGTGTGGAAGGAGAGTTAGAGCTAGAGCTCCCTTTAAAAATGGAGAGGCAATCGTTCTGACTCCCAATGAAAACAATGGACATCATAACAGTTTAATCTGTGTCTGCAATGCGTAGTTTACACTCTTTTTTTCCTTTTGTACAACTCCATGTTTCCTCTTCTAGATGCATTACAATCAGTGTTATATTTTTGTATCCTCGTCCATTCCATCGTACATTGGGTATTAATTCGAAAATGGGGATAGGAAGGAGTTACACACATACACACACTACATATATACGATAGGTAGGAAGTATCAATTACCATATTATATTTTGTCGTGTGTTGTGTGTGTACTACAGTAAGGTAATAATAATTGTACCATGAACCATCCATTTATAGATTAATAAATCTTGGTAGTCTCACATTTCTTTCTTTTTATAATTTATTCCCCTCCCTCCCTCCTTTGCATGAATTAATGTGTTTCATCTTAATTTTTTTTTCAATTTACCCCCCATCCACTCATATCACACACACACAAACACCCGCACGCAGCCACACACCACACAATAATAATTCTATTAAGAAAAAGGGGGAGTTCGATTTCAGAGTATAATTTTTGCTCAGGAATGTCTCTCTCCCCTTCCATCACTTCACTGCCATCCCAGCCCAAGTCTACACACACACACCAGCGTCAGTTTCATTGCATTGGCCATTGAGCATATCCCCTCATCTATATATATCAGCACACAACTTTTATACAATTCAGTTTTCAGCCACCACTGCACTGCATTAGTAAATATGTGCATAGAACAGTGTACAAATTTTACCAAAGAGTGATCGTGGTACATACATACATGTATGTACACTGTACACACACAGAGTAAAAGGAAGTGTGTGTTACAATTTTGGGTTGCTTCATCTTCTTGCCATGTAACTTGTACACACACAGACACACATCGAGAGCAAAGCTAGTTGGTATATGAGTACCAGATTATTATTGACGGTGGCGGTAGCGCTGGTCACCCTGGATGTCTAGAATAGTCTAGATGTACTCTTCATTTCCCTTTTTACACACACAAAATGTATGTAAGGGACTCTCTTTGTAGTAAATGGGGGAGGCTATAATGTCTATCCCGTCTCTGTTATGTGTGTATGTGTGTGTGTGTGTGTAGTTCAGAATACTTAGGTTAGGCTAACCTGGTTTGGTTAGGTAAAGCCAAAGGTTCACTCTCTGTTTGTGTCTGTCAGGCTGTGTGTGTCTTTGAGTATTTTTTTGTGTGTGTTGTGTGTTCCCCACTTCACGCCATTCACAATCCGTAATTTGAATTAATAGAATCTACTCTTATGATGCGCTGTAGTAAACTATACTCACTGGCCGGAGGGTCTCGGCTGGTTCATCTTCACTATCACTGACTGCCTCCTCCTCCTCCTCCTCCTCCTCCCCTTGTTCTTCCTACTCTGTGAATGTTACGTTGCACTTTCCTTATGCACACACACACCTAAATGGGGAAGGAGTGAGAGAGGACAAGTGCAGTGTGCAACAATGCTGCTTGATAGGAAAGGGCATAATATTATAAGACACAGAGAGAGAGAAACATTACATTCAAGACTTTGAGAGACTGGGCTACACACTAACCAGCTCTACAATGTATTGAGCTCTTTTTTTTTCTCTCTCTCTCTTTTATTCCTCCTTCGATCTGTGTAGACACACACTCTCTCTCTACTCTGTTTCCTCAATAACAGGTTTGAAACCTCCTTCCCCTTTTTTCCAACTGTATAACTGTCCCCTGCTCTCTGTAAAAATATAATAATAAAGCCAAGGAACTTGAAGGAAGTCGTTCATTATTCAATTATTATTATTATTTTGCATACACACACACAACACCACCACCACACTCTTTATCCACATTTTATCCTTCACACACACTCACTCTCCCTCCGTCCCTCTTTACTCCACACAGAGTCACTCCACACAGCACCACACAAAGTGTGGCTGTGTGTACTTATGTGTGTGTGTGTGTCTCCCTTCCCTCCCTCCATGTCTCCCAGTCAAAATCTTGACTCGAAGATCGGTGAAGAGGAGAGGATGTTCATCTATGAGCTGAGATTGCCAACTACGTCTACCTCCTCCTCGGAACAGTACAGGAAGCCCAGGAGGAGAAAGGGAGGATGGGGAATGGGATTCGGAATCTTTTCAAATTGTATGGAGATGGACGGCGGATATGGAAGAGAGAGTGAGAGTGAAGAGGGGGATATCAATACAAATGCTTCTGCTCCTCCTCCTCAAGGAGATGGCAGCTTTTGACCCTTTACACTTTTTGAACGGTTTTATTTCGACGTGGCAGAGGGCGGACAGTGTAAATGAAACGAAAGGAGGAAGCATCAATTTTGTCAACAAGGATGTGAAGAGAAGGAGAGAAGTAAGAAGAAATTCCACAGTGAAAGCAAGGAAAGTACAGGAGAGAGAGCGAGAGAGCCCTTCCCTTTTTAGTGACTCTCTCTCACTTTGTTTATACGCAAAACCCACAGAATTCCAGGAGAGATGATCTTCCATCTTTGTTCTTTCAGGAGGGGTACACACACGTGTGCGGGCCTCCCAAAATATCACACTAATATATTCATGAGATTTAATGTGGTCACTCCTTCTCCTCTCTCCATTGCACTGCATCGAGAGAAAGGGAGAGAAAGCATCAAAAAATCATTAAACTTTTTTTTTCTTACTCGACGAAAGTCAATCAGCAACATTTTTTCTTTCGTATTTATTTTCATAACGAGAATCGATGAATGACGACAATAATATTCACGGACAAAATATATTTATTTTTAAGAAAGAAATACTCCATCTTAAAAAGCTACACTTGGCACTAGGGAAAAGAAGTGGGGGCAATGTGCATAGAAGTGTTAAATGTGTGTGTAGTACAAGAATTTATGCAAAATAGTATGTAACAGTATTTTTTCTTAATCAAATACATGTAACTACACTCAATTCTATTATTAGTATTATGTATTCATTTTAGAAAAACTTTACATGAATACTCAGACCATTTTTCACAGTCTACAGTTTTTTATTTATATTTTTTTTAATGAATCAAAATTTTTTGAAATTACGTATTAAATAGCATCTATGTATTAACATGTCATTTATATATTTCTTTCAAAATACTATTATTTTAAATGCATCTTTTTATCTCACCAAATTGTACAATATAATGTGTGTGTGTGTAATAAAGAGTTATAGAGTGCAATTTAAAAATCTTCTAATTACACTAATTTTTGAAGTGCATAGTACATATTTTAATTTCCAATATCCAATTCAACTCCTAATTTTCTGTCTCAATTTATTCATTAGTACAAAGAATAAGCTCGTCCAAAGAATTTCTTTTTGCAAAAATTAATTTTGATCAGCTATCATACATTGTATATATCACCAACTTGTAGGACGACACCCCGCAGTAACAGCTGTCTTACTACATTAAGCCATGTGATGGAACAAAAGGAACAATAGTCTGTAAAGTAAATATTGTTAAATTTCTACTACAATTAAAAAACTTGTAGGATTTGTAGGGAAAACGAAAAATGTGACTACAAAAATGAAAAGGTAAAGAAAAATACAAGACGAGACATTACAACATTCGATTGTTTCTCTATCACTGTTATAACATTTTTTCGTGGTGGTTGGTTGGTGATGATTTATGGTGCAAGATCCTGGGATCAAACAAATATTACTAGGATATGAATAGACACTTAAATTAAAGTACAATTAGAGTATAACGTCATTTTTAGATACCTTTTTTTAACAACTACTCTATATTTCCGCTGTATTTTCATAGGAATAATTAACATCTTAATACATAATATAACCATTTAAGGCACAAATAATTCACAACTGTAATTGTGCTGTAATTTCTGGTATAAAGTTAATTTTTCCCTCTCCCCCCTTTCTCTCTCTCTATATCATAAGGAGTAATCACTTTAAGAGTTTTTCCCAAATACCGATTGTAATATTGTAGTCACCATACAGCATTCATCACCTTGTGTCCAATATTTATACTTATATGTAGAATAATATATGGGCAAAGTATACAACAGTATACTCACTCTATACACTAAATATTTATATCTTAGGTTACATATGTAGGTAATATAGCTAACAATGATAATAAAACTAATTTGGAATCACATCACCTTCACTTGGCAAAAAACTTACCTCCCACCAAATCATAGATTCCCTGTGAACCCTATCTATAACGATAATGTAGCCATCATTCTTTGGTAACAATGTAGAAAATATACAAAAATTTACCACAAGAGTCAGTCGCCAAAATATACACGCTAGGTATAAACGGATACGTGAGACACACAGTCAGGCAGTCACCCACACACTCACTCATGCATACTAATTTCACTTTGTTAAATGCCATCAGTTTTCAACTTGCATAGGCGGAAATTTTCAGCTTTGAAATGTCCACATCCGTCACCTCTGAAGAGGTGAAGGACAAGTCAGTGTCTTTTTCAACTCCTTCGATGGTCTCAAAAAATTGTTTGTCAGGCTCCGGTGAGCTGGTCCCCGATGGAGAGCCAGAATTCTCCGCTCCCCCTGCAGTGTGTCTAAATTTTGTCTCCAAAAAACCTGGAGTGACAGGCTTGGGTCGATGCGTATCCACAGTCTCGATGGGAATTTTCACATACTCAACCCGGCAGCCGTAAGCGACCGGCACAAGTTTCACAATGCAATGCAAAGGAACTTCAAGATATGGTAGTTCCTCTGAAAGAACAGAAAAAAGAATCGAATCATTTACTACATATCCAGTGTACCTTATATAGATTTGTAGAGGCAAAATTTTAAAATAATTTTTAAGGGAAAACTACATTATTTCTCTTTTAAAAAATGTACCTGAAGTTTTGTCCAAAAAGTATGCCAGTAGGCATCGAATAACGGCTTGGTGACCAATCACAAGGACATTTTCTTGTCTTTCTAATTCCATTATAACGGGTTCCAACCTTGCTACTAAATCTGGATGCAAGATATAAAGTGTAAAAAGTAAAAGACAAATTATTAATGACTTTAGGTTTTCAAAATTATAATTAAAAGTAATAATTAAAAAGACTTGCCTTCGTAAGATTCTCCACGGGGACTGCAATCGCAAAGAAAGAGAAAAAATTGAATTCAATCAAGTGAAATCCAGTTTCTACTCAATACAATGTAAAAATTAATAAAAATTTATTTTCTTACTAGCGATAGCTAAATTTACTCTCATCTCGTGCAGCAAATTCTTCGGGGTACTTTTCAGCGATCTCCTCATACGTCATCTCTTCACAGGTTCCCTACGAATAAAATTAAAATTTGCGTAAAGCCTCTCTGACATTTAATACTGGATTTAATTTTAATCATCCACAAGTTTTTTCTCACAGCATCAATTTCGTTCAATGCCTTCCAGCGTTCTTGTGGTGCATCCACACCACTTGCTGTTTGAACAGTTCTTTTTAGCCAAGAAGTCCACACACGTAAATTTGGAATATTCTGCTCCTTTATATAATTAGCCAATGCTTTTGCATACTGTCGTCCTAAAAGAGACAAAGGAAATAGCAAAAATTATTCACTCTCACTTTTTACTCAGTTGTGACTCTTGACTGTTAGGTCAATTTTCGTTATGAAACTCACCTCTTTCCGACAAATCAGAATCTCCACCAATTCTGCCTAACCGGTTGAATTCCGTTTCTCCATGCTGTGGAAGAATTTACAGACAATTGGTCAAATCACAAATTTATTACATACATTACAGCAATTTTGTAATGAGATATTTTATTACCCTAGTTAAGTAGATAGTACGAGGTGTAATGTGGATGTTCATCAAATAATAAACAATACGACTTTGAATATGTCCTTGGAGATTGTTGATCTAAAATGCGTAGATATTTGATCAGTACATTATATGGCAAAGAATAATACTTTCACTCCCGTGTACTCATGTTACACATATTAACTTGGATATCCAATTTAACCAGAAAAAGAATAACCAAAACGGTGCCAAATGTTTAAGTGCATAAGTACTTACCAGGATTTTTTCTCCAGTGTTGAAAATTTTCATGAAACTGAAACTGCAACAAAAAAACGTTTTTGTTGTATAAAACCTAGTACTCACATGTTTCAATGGTGCTTGTCATAAATTTAGTACAAAATTACTGACAAAATAGATTAAAACGAATTTTTATTTACATTGACTCCTTTTCCTCGTCCATTGTTTGATACTGGGACTCGTAATGTCGTATCCGTTGTAAAAAATCTTTTAAAGCTTCCTCATTGTTCATCCCTGAATTTGTACCATCCAAATATTTACAAAAACATAGAACACTCCCCACTAATATCATTTTAATATGAGTAATAAATTTTGTCGTAAGTTGTTTGTAGTATTACCAACATAATCGGGGCTGTGAACCTTCACCTCCTGTTCATGTTCAATCATTGTTACATTGTTAGGAGAATAATCTCAATTTTTAAAAAATAAAACTAGATCGACAACTTTTAATTACAATAATATAAATAAAGGAAAGAGGAAAGAAAAATTCAAAACGTACGAAAATATTCTGCTCCACAATGTCCGGGTCATCACATACAGACTCCACAAAAAAGAGTTTGTACCTACAAAAAAAATTATGACATTAGTATTCCATTCATCCAGTCATCTCATACATAGAATCACTAATGTGAAGTACATAAAATTAACTTGTGAGCTAATTTTAACTCCTGAATAGAGAATTCGCAAAAAAGTAAAAGTAGGAAATAAAAGCTTCTCACATCCTTGAAAATAATTTTCAGCTAAACAATATTTAATTGTGAAATGGTATATTTGTACAAAAAAATTAAAACTACTCATTACGTAATAACTAATGTATGACAATAATCATAAATTTGTACCCCATTTTACGAACAATCCAGTCATAAATCATGCTCCTCCTCTCTCGTGTCGTATTGGTTGCATCAAAAACCTGGAGAGTATAAGAAAAAGATTTAGTAGAGTCAGAGATGATAGTACATAATGAGTGACAAAATCCATTCTGAATTTTACACTTGGCAACAACAAAAAGTTCATCAACTATTACATTCCTACATGTGTGTGTATAAAAGCGGTGTACTACAAGTGTACATAAAAAACAAATGTCTCCATATAATGTAACAATTAAATGGGGGGGACGGAGTTGTTGTTGTCTATCATCAAATTTCAAGGCTATGGGGTTATGTCAAGTACACACACATGTATGGCTGAAACACATGTTTATCTCGAGACGTTTTTGAAAGAAAAAAAAAGAATTTCATTGACATTATACTTGCCAAACATGTTTACGTGAAGCATGGCATGATCGAGACATTACAACTCGCGAGTTGAAACACTGTTTTTGTTAGGCAAGGTTGCCAGTGAACAAAAGGAATGTGAGATGCAAAAAACAAAAAACCAGGGTTTATAAATACATTAGCCATGAAAATAAACAGCGGGCCTACCACGGTCCATAAACTAACATATATTATTATATTATAAGAAGAAGGGAAATGTAAACCACAAGGTAAATTGTGAAAAAAGTGCAGCCAGGGGCTTTAAGAGAGCATACTAAACATGCGTGTGTGATATGTCATAATTTCTTAAAATTTTACAATCACACACCAAGGTCGATCCCACTTTACATAATAATGTTTAATTGTGAGCTATGTAGTTTCAAAATTAACTTACAGCGACTTCTCCACCGCTGTCAATCCACCGACTCACATCATCTAAAGCATCTTGAGCACATTTATTACGAATAGCCATAGCTTCTCTGTTGTCAAGACGGAAAAAGTCATGGTTCCTGTATGCGGACGTAGCCTGTCGACGATATTCCCCAAGATTAAAAACTGGAAAAAATTCACCCATTATAAAAATTTACATTTAAAGTAAATACATGTTATGTGTTAAAAACTCTCGGAATTGTGTACACTTTATACTCATTATTGAAATTTAGACTATACTACTGACATAGCAGACGTCCACGCCAACCGGACATCAATACCTTCATGCTAACTTGCGTCCATCAAGGCTTAAAAAATTCTCTTCTTTTATAAAAAAAGATTGATCACTCACCTTTAGTATTAATTCCAATCCAATTAAGATACCGGCTCAACTTTTTGGCAATGTACGTTTTTCCACGAGCGGGCAATCCAACCATAGCAATTATTAGAGGCGAATTACTGTAACAATTCGAGCCTGAAAAGTACAATAATGCATAAATTGTTTTAAAAACATATCACAACAACCAAAATTCTCAAAACATGGATTAAAAAACAAAGTAAATGTAATCTCTAGCTACTATGAAGCATTGTACATAAAAGCATGTCAAAACAATATCGGGATATATACTGTCACTGTCGGGTAGAAATTTACACAAGTTCTACTGTGTACAACAAATAGTCTATTTCTATCATCCGCATTAAAATTTTTATAAAGGAATTTGACAAACACGAACCAATGGACCAAAAACACGATCCTGTGGATAATTCCTTTTTGTACGCAACTTGCCGTTTCATATTTTAATGGTGATTATTTTGGTACGTGCTCAGGAAATGTACAAAATTGAATTGCGCACAACAAAATCACCTCAACTTATTTTCACTCAATTTATTGAAAGCTACAGCTAGGTGACCTTTCATTAAATTACTAGACATCGGAAAAATAATCCTGAACAGAGACCACACAAACACACACTCTCGTACACACACACAAACAATTCCCTACTCCGGAGATGAATTTTGAATAAAGTGGTTGTCAATATTTGCTAAAAATTGTAACATGATAAACCACTCTAAATGTATTCTTGACAAGAAAAGGATTAATAGAGGCGGTAAATCGTAGGTTGTTCAGAATTATTTCATATATAAAAAACAAGGAGTAAACAGGATAAAATCAATTAAAGATGAAAGGTCAAAACAACAGAATATATTATTTCTCCCTATCTACATTTAATATTCATCTATTGATAGCCCACGACGATTTTCATATCAGATTTCTTCTCCCAAATATATGTCAACAACAACAGCCAACATCGTCTTATTTTGTAGACGCTGACCTTTCGAAAAAAAAGTGTGTAATTATGTTCTAAAAAAATTTGTATATAATATGTTGAGTAGAACCAGCACTAAAATAGGCTCTAAAACGTTCTATAAATCACTCTAAAAATACACATAGTAATAATATAATATTTTTCATTTAAATTGCTTGTGCTAAGGGAAAAAAAACTATAAGCTATTAGAACTAATATAAAAATATGTTGCAAAAAAAATGTAATTTAATCTGATGTTATTATTATTATTATGTATGTCCACGAACCTCCTACGGATGTGGAAGTTTTACGTTGAAATGTCAGAGACCGTCGTCTAAGCATGGTTCTTTCTGTCTGTTTTTTTCAGTTACGAAGTAAATACAATGAAGGTGATGGTATAACCATGTGTAGAGTATTAAAAACACACAGAGAAAAAAAGAAGTAGTAGTAGAAGAAGGTGTTGTGACAACAAGAATCTCAATCCCAATGCCTCTCAGTCACCACTAAATAAGAATAGGCAAGAACAAAGAAAAGACATCTCATTTCATCGTCCACACCAAATCCTGTGGCTCCTTTCCCTCCCTCTCCCTCCCCCTTGTTGGTTCAGTGTAAATAACATTTTATTTTTATTTTAAAAAACTAAATAGCAACAGTGTGTACCATGTGTATTTATGTGTTGCTACTGTACGCAACCTCACTCACTTGACATTTAGTTACCCAGCTGATCATAGGAAAGGTAGAGGAGCACTTGACAGAGAGATAAATATAATGGTAAACACTTTCCACACACATATACAATAATATTATTATTTAAATGTATGCACCATTCACCTTTCACTCACCCCTACTCTTTTCCCACCAACAAAAATTTGTCATGTCAATATAAGGGTAGTCATATTTGTATTTGTGCCGTGGACATTATTAAGCTAAAGAATTATACCCCATTAACGAGACAAAAAATGTTTTGTTATGCTGGTTGTGGCTTTATATACATTCATATATACTAAAGATAGAGAGAAGGGAGAAGGGTTAATGAGTCATTGTGGCGAGAAGATATTTTGTGTGTGCACATTACATTCTAATAAGAATTTTAAGGACAACACAAGTAACATCAAATGATAAGTAAAGAAGTCACTCTGAAAAATATTTAGTGTGTGTAATGCTCCTAAATTGACAACTGTGCATATTTTTGTGTTTAATTATGCTACTTTTTTCATGACATGCCATGTTCACAATATAAAATTTCCCAACATTAAGACACATGTCACACGTTCCCTTGAATCGTATACAAAGTGTGGACGTCGACAAATTTGTTTTTTTATGTCCTGACTCCTGACGTTCCTACACATCTCAATGGCTAAACAAAATCAAATAAATGTCACACCCTTTTATTAAGTGTATGATTTTTACAAATATACAGTTTTAATCAACATATTCATGTCGTAAGGTCTAATAGTCTCCCTTAGCTCGAGTCACATAATGTGACACACGTATCCTACTTCTTACTATTTAGTTGATGAAGGGAAGATTACGTTGTAAATAAGAATCCTACAATGTATTTATAGGTAGTCCAAGACAGTAATCTACAACTAATGTACCCTGTAATATGCCGAGTATGCTGACAGTGTCAGCCTGACACTTTTATATCATACCCTATGAATGATTCCTGTGTATTAAATCTACTCATTTTTTTCAACACGTACGATATATCTAAAGGAGTAGGTCAACGCTAGCAGTACGTCACTACCACCACCGTATATACCCACTAGGAAAAGTTTACATTTTTATTAAGTAGCCAATTATGCAAAGTGGAGGGAGTGACACATTTTTGAAGCGAGCATGTGGTTTGAACCGTCAGAATTATTTCACAACAAATATGTAATAATAAATAAAGGCTAGGAAGAAAAGAAAAATTATATTAGAACACCAACCGTTCACGGGCATAGAAACCCGTCTTCCCAGTACACCCATCTTCTTTTCAATTTTAATTTTTTTTTCACCCTCTCGGGGCTATCTAAACACTTTTCAACTCAACACACACACACTCACAGTACACAGGACGGAATATTTTCCAAATATAAAAATCTCCACAAACTGCTCGTGAGATTATACAGATACACTTGTACAAGGCAGATTCTCCGGTGGTTAAAATTTCGAGTTGATTAGTCAGTGTATTTAAATCTACAAATAGAATCGTGTGTCCAGTTACAATTTTCCAAAATCTTGGAAGAAAAGTTAATGCTGATTGCCCACCAGAGAGTCGTGTCACCTTGCAATGTTGCAGATAAATGAGGTAACACTCTGTTGTGCTCTATTGTATAGCAGCAACACACTCAACTTTAGATCTCTTCCAACTGAGCTTTACTTTACAGAAATTGTATACACATAGTAAATGCGTAGCAGTTGGTCCGTCGGGTTCTTGTCAGCATAGTAAATCTGGGTCGAATCAACATGAAGGTCTACGTTTGAGCCGACACGAAAATACCCGGTCTCTCTCTCTCCCTCCTTCTCTCTCTCAAGGAATAGAATGTAAAAGAGTATAAAAGTGTAATATGTAGTACTAAAGTAGAAATCACACTAGTTTCCCATCATCATCCCGCTCTCACAAGTCCTCTCAACTCTCTTTTTTCCTCCCTCTCTCTCTCTTTCGCTAACAGTCTCTGATAGTTTCCTTTCTTCCGATTACACAATAATTTTTCACTTTTATGTGTGATAAGCCTCACTACCACAAGTTGGAACAGATTGTCCAAATATTAGTAACGTTCAAAACACACAAGAGAATAAATCTGGGTTCAGGCGGGCTTCACAGAGCCAAAGTCTTAATTTAGTCAACGTCACAAAACTCTCTTTAAAATGTGTGTAGTAGTAGTGGAACAACTGAACATGTGTAATAACTGTTCTTCTTCTGGGGGAGCTCTGAATTCACGTGTTCCTCCCGTGGTCCTTGTGTCTCAGACGAGACAAAAAAAACCTTTATATTTATAATTAGCTTGTATAATTAGCTTTGTCCACAATATAATTCCACTGTCAAGTTGGACAAAATTGGGAACCACGATTAAACATATAGGCAATTGAGATTTGGTATATATTTGGTTCACTGTGTGTTATTCTTTTCTCAAAAATATCTCAACTCTTTCTACCTTCTATTCTAAACGAGATTTCTGTGACTTAGAAATGATACAAGGATCCTTCTTCTTATAGTGTACAAATAATAGAGGAAAATCTATTTGACTTGATTTTTACATAATATCTGTACAACGTATGAAATAATTATTGTACACTTAATTTTCACACACAAAAGTCAAGGTTCGGTGAACACGCAAAGGGTGATTTTAATTGACTCTTCACACATCACTTGAAAAAGCACATTAAGTTTTTATAACTATCCTCTAGCACAGTAACAGTCTTTGACGATTAGGTTGAGTAATTATTATTTGCTCTTCTCTCTCTCTCTCTTTCTTCGTCGCCTCCTCACTGCGTGGTCTTTTCACGTGTCAAGATATTATATTTTTTGGACTTACGTGACTTCGACTCTGTACAACCGTGATTATCTTAGTTTACTCCAGTAGGAAACTTTACAATTTTCCGTATGAATGACTGACTACTCTTGACATATCCTGTTGAAAATTGACTACTGCCAATTCAGTAAGTTGAGTATAGCGACTCACTATTATTAGTGAGTGAATGAGGCACACACATAAAAGACGAACTGAGGATTTTTCGGCATAATCTATTTAGCTGGACTATAAAGTCCATACACTTTGAAAATTCCTTTTAAATTGATTGTTGTACTTCGTACTCGGGAAATTGATCTCTTCTCTATTAGACTATACTGGGTATAGTAATTACCTAAGCAGAACAATAACTAAGTAATCCCATTCATATAATATATTAGACTATTAGAGAGGGGAACAAAAAAAATGCTTAGTGAACTTTTTTAATCAATGTACAATTATGAATGAATCTTTGGGTTCTTCCTGACGATTGCAGAAAACTACGTCGTTAATTTTGCAAATTGACTATATAATAGTTAACGACAGTCGTAAGAACATAACATCCTCCACATCAACGGTAAACAAAATTTTTCCCTCATCATCATCAAGTTGACACCAGTTCCTCCTCCTCCTAAGTTTCCTATTCACGCTCGTGCTAATGAAGCATTATAAATGAATGGAAAAGACGGAGGGTACTTTAGGCACGTTCCTCAACTGACTCGACTTACTCATCGTCATCAAATCATCATACCCCATATATACTATATACATAATATCAAATGTAAGAAGACAGAAAAGATTTCACAACAGAAGGGATTGACGTGCGTAGAAAGTTTTTAGAATAGAATGTAACCTTGAAATTAAATATTGAAATGGGGCCAGAAAAAAATCCAGTCTGTGTCATTATCGTCATCGTCACACCCCCTAAAACTTGTGTGTGTGTGTGAAGATAATTGATGTTACTTGTTAACTAACGTTATGATAAAAACTTGGAGGTAAACTGAAAGCTATCTGAATCCAATACTCAAAGTCAATATTTAATGAAGAATGAGCAGAAAAAAATATGAAGAGAGACAATCTGTGAAAGATTAAATGACGAAATAGGAACTTTTGTTTGGATTATACCCATGAAAATCTTGGCACATGTTATTTACCTCATGATTTCCTTACGAGAAATTTAATCATTTAGATTCTAAATTTTAGAATACAAACTAAATACAAGTGTGACAATCTCTAAAAGCTGTGTGAGTGTGGCACTTAAAATGTACCTAATGAAACAGAATACATAATAATGCTTAAATCATGTTTAAAATTTCTTGTTAAAATGCTACTGAATGATTCAGTCTGAATCCCCATTGACCTGTGCTTCATGTAAATGGGTTTCGAAACACTGTCAACTACTTTAGTATTTATATATATGTGAATAAATAGACTAATCTTGAATACACAAAAGTTGTTATCAATAAAAGTGAATGACTTGTAGATATCGTCGTCAAAAAACAGTATATTGACAAAAAGATTTGTACGCCGTCAATAATAATAAGAGACAGTAATATGTTGTCAATAAAGCACCTTTACTATTTTTATGATGACCTTTCAACTCATATCATATGTCCTGAATTACATCTTAAGCAACATTATAATATTACAATTTAGTTGTAGTTGTCATTATTTTGAAAAATTAAAAATAAAACACTCTTACAGTCTTACAACATTTTACGAACACTTCTTTAAAAACATTTCAGAAACTTTCTGACAGAAAGACTGTAAATTAGTAAAAAATAATAAACAATAAATTACCTATGGAATTGTTCCTTCCACATAGCATGACATGACGAGATCGATAGCTGTAATTAGTTAATCAATCATAAATACTTTGAGAAATATATCCTCGGAAAAATGAAACTTATATTGTGGAAATCACAACACAAAATTTTTAATAATTTCATGTAGTCCAAGTACTTCAGTATGAGAATCATTAGATATTAATTTTGTCATTAGAATTAACTGAATCTCACCAACATATCTGGATTGCGTTACTGGGACTGATGTTGTGATTGTAAACATTTGTTGTAGTTAAAATTGGGAGTTTGTCATTATTCTCATCCTCTTCAGGAACCAGGGCCCCACTACTCCTGTCCAGTCCTTTATTGTTGTCATTTTCCATGTGAAAAATACTCTCGAGTTAATGTTGATTGGGGGTAGAATAATGTCAAAGCTAACACGGAGAACAATTTACTTAATTTTGCAACAAATAATGAAGTTGTGTGTAAATTTTTGATCACCGGCTACACATTACGTCAACTGTACACAGATCAAGATTTTCGACCTTTCACAACTAGAATTTTTTTGAGTTTTCAAAATTGAACAAGTTTGTACAAAAGAAGCGTATTATCTTGGTGATAATTGTCAAGATTCACGAACCAGAGTTAAATTCACCAAAATTTGAAGAGAGAGATTTAAATTTTTCCTTCCGCATTCAAGAAAACCTGTACGCTTGGTAGTGGAAGTTTTTTCCTCCTCCGTGTGGATCAGCAAAGTGCAAGTATCATAAATAGTCGGACAAAGTTCATTTATTAAAAAATAGAATTAGCCCAGTCATCCTGTCCTTACTTACTTTAAATAGTTTGCGACAGTGAAAGCCTTTTTTAAGAAGATTGAAAAGATGTACTCTTTACAGTACACACTCATTCATATCAGAGGAATAATCCTATGTCGTGAATAAAAAAAGCTCTCTGCTCCTTTTCTCTTGTCCCCTTTTTGTACTCACAAGAGAGCGAAAGTCAATAGATTGCAACTTGACATGACATAGCCTGGATCATTTGAGATTATATTCAACTTTAATGATTCAACGCATTCACTATATATAGTATTCTGCCGCAGAGCTAATCAAAATGTCATGAATGTTGATTGAATGCTAAATATTCAATTGTCTGCACGTACTAGTACACACTGGACGGGGGTGATTGTAGAGTCAAAAATCATCTGTCAAGACTATATGACTTACCAGTATTTCTTTGGTATATGATCTTGGCTAATGTAATGTAAACCCATCAACAGAAGAAGACTTATCATGTAGTAACTTGAGGAAGGTTATTTTTATTCGTGATGACAAAATAATTTTTATACCATATGACTATTTAGTTGAGTTCGCAACTTCATTTACTCATGAGGGGTAAAATGAAAAGGACTAATAAAAATGTGAAGGGAAAATGTTTTCAGAAACTATTTGAGTAATGAAAAAGAATTTAAAGTTTATTTTAACGTTCATGATTGAATAAACTTACGTCATACAAAATATTATACTGCTATCAAATCAAATCAAAACGAGTTGTCACTGTACACATTAAATATAACTGTGAACATTTTTAATCCCAACGAGATCGTTTTTTCTTTGTTGGTGGCGGTTCAGGATAATCATAGTCGTCTGTTGGTGGTGGAGGAGGAGGCATGTGATCATTCGTCACTGTTGATGTATTGTGGTCATTTTCTTCTGCTGCTCGGAACTGTAAATAAAAGGAAAAGATTGATCATTGTCATATAATTATTCCAGTAAATACTGACTATTTATACACACTTTATAAAAGATAAAACTTACTTGACTTTGATATTGTGCTGTGGAAAAGAAAAACAATAATTTGAAAAAACACTCACATAGCTCGTATGTACATATAATAGCAATACAATAGTATTTGTGTATGATTAATAAATTTTTGCAATGTAATCCCAAACCTTTGAAAGCTGCCTTCATCGCACCTAGTCTACCAGCAGCTGGACCTCCAGTTCCCAGATTTCCAAGGACACTCCCTGTGACCAATCCCAGTTTGAAGGTCGGTGCAGGATAACTAGAACTTGAAGTAGTTGTCAAATTTGTACTTGTGGAAGAATTTTCTGAATACCCAAGTCCACGACACGTCCCAACTAAAGCTGCTCTTTTCCCCTTCCCTTCCTTGTATCTGGATTTTCGAAACCATGCACTCTGTACAAAAGTGCCAGAAATTAGATTCAATTTTATAATTAAATAGCTAATGTAAAATTTTAAAATACATAATAAGGTTCAACTTACTTTCATGGCCAATTCCATGAGTTCATTGGGTACTTGTTGTCCAGCTCCTTCCAAATTTCGAACTAAATGACCTGCAAACTCTTTATCCTTTTCTGTGACCAGTGTGTAGGCTGTACCTTTCTCTCCAGCACGTCCAGTTCGACCAATTCTATGTGTATGCGTGTCAATGTCTCTCGCAACATCAAAATTCACAACTGGTCCAATCCAAAATAAAGGGCACAAAATAATATTCAAAATTAGTTGTCTCCTACATTTCAGATGAGAAAGCTTGTACTATTTGTATACTCAAGTACAGCAACCAGAGTAAAATTTACCTGTCTTTATATGAGGAATATCCAAACCGCGAGCAGCAACATCAGTCGCTATCAAAATGTCTTTATCTTTTTTACGAAAACTTGAAATAACAGAATTTCTTTCAATCTGATCCATATCTCCATGTAATAAAAGTGCATCATATTCTTTCAATTTTAAGTTACTCCACAGTTCTTCTGCATTTAACTGAAATCATCATCACAACATGAGCAATCCTTACATTCCAATTACATTTATTGAGATTAATATATGAAAAACAATCAACGTGTCACCTTTTTTGTGACGAATATGAGAACTGATCCTGTTGCTGTAAATTCTACCACATGATTAAGCAACCATGCCCATTTTGCGCCTCCGAGTGGTAAAATTAATACGAGCTGTGTTACATCCTCATTAGCTTCCCCAACGTCTCCCTATGAAACATTTGCAATAATTTAATTTGATTAGTTTGCCTAATTTTGTTCACGCCACTTTTGTTTATTTTCTATCTCGTAAGAACTAACCTGTACCACTCTGATAGGATCTGACAAAGCAATTCTGGCTAATTTCTCAACCTTTTTGCGAAACGTTGCACTGAACAATAATGTCTGTCTATCTGGTCTGCAATGATCACAAATTGAACGAACCTATAATCAAACAATTTAAAATCATTAAGTACAGTTCAACAGAGTTGTGCCAAATTTTGTATTTCAAAATAAAAATATCACTAGTTATCCATACTTGAGCTTCAAACCCCATGTCAAACATACGATCGGCTTCATCAAGAACTAAATAAGTGGCCCGTTCCAGATTCGTGGCTTTCATTTTGACCATGTCAATCATACGTCCTGGAATTATAGTTCGTACCGGAATTAATTAAAGGACGGGTATAAATTTTTGAAAACAAAAAATTGCCCTTCGTCGGTTTTTTGTTGATAATTACAATCAAAATTGCTAACCTGGAGTCGCTACTACAATTTCAGCCCCAGCTTCCAATGCCTACAAATTTTCAGTAAGTATACTTTCATTTGTAAATTGTTACAATCAGTAACATTTCATTTCCATTCGAAAACGAAAATTGCAAACTCTTTACCTTGGATTGTTCCCATTTGGATCCTCCTCCGTAACAACAGCAAACACTGTAATTGAACACTTTTCCAAATTTCTTGGCTTCAGCATATATCTACGAAATAAAAATTTCATTAAAATTGACGACAGTAGAATGCAATAACAATGTAATTTTTTTTAGAAAATAAAAATCACCTGTAATGCCAATTCACGTGTTGGACATAAAATTACGCCAATTGGCCCATCTCCTGATTGTCAAAACAAATCAAATTCGCTTCATTTGTGTAATTAAATATTTTGAGATGTGTAATCAATCAATGTGAAATAAGTAGGAAACCTTGTTTCAACTCTGGTTGGTCAGCAATATGAATTAGCATAGGCCATAGATATGCTGCTGTTTTCCCACTTCCAGTTTTTGCGATTCCTACATAGAAAAAAGAGAACAGTCAATGAATATACAAGGAATGACACAAATCAAAGGTTTGAATCTTCTTTTACCTATAATATCTCTCCCCGCCAGAGCAATTGGAATGCCCTGTGCCTGTATCGGTGTAGGCTGAGTAAACTCGGATTTTCTTACTGTTGTATTCAGGAAGAAACATTTCATGTACTTACATACAATTGATGTAACACAAATTTCAAAAAATAACAATTTTGACCTTACTTGCTTTCAACAGATTTTCTGAGAATCCAAAATGTCCAAAGCTACTGACTGGTTTGGGTGGTGCTGCACCGCTCACCTACACAACATTTTAGTATTTATTATATATTGATTTCTTCTACTGTCAAGTGTGTGTGTTCATAAAAACTTGCCTTTAGCCCTAACGTTGATCTTAATGTATTAACTTGCTCCTCTTTCAACTCAACAATATCTGCGTGTTCCTCATAAAATTTCTTTTCAAAACTGGCATACTCAATAGTCGAGTGGTCTACAGGTGGCAAGGGATCTATATACTACAATATTCATTATAATATGTATTAAAAGTAGCTAACATTTCACACAAATTCAAAAAGATACTTATTGTTGGTTAATTACTTTAGACTTTGTGGGAGCAATTGGATTTCCATCTTCGTCATATTCTAGATCGTCATCAGAATCTATATCCTTTCCAAAATTAGGATTTTCTGCCACAAATCTGGGTATAGTCAAAACAACATGGCATGTTAAAAAGGAATCCAAATGGGATAGTCAGGCTAAAAAATCAATTAAGTACCTGTAATAGGTTTCCTCGTCATCTTCATCCTCAATATCCTGTCTCACTCCTTTGACTTCAGGAGCTTGTACAACAGGTTTGTCTGCCTGGTATTTTACTTCCTTCTCAATCCCTGCCATAAAGGCTTCCAAAGGATCTTCATCAGAATCATCTTTATTTCCTCCAGTGTAAGAAGGGCTTCCTAAATTCATAATTCAATTTCATTCAATAACATATCAATAACACACAAAACAGAGTAATACATAATTTAGTATTTTTAGAAAGTTACCTGGAGCGGGGATATACGCTAAGGGCTCTTCTTCCTCTTCAAAATATTCTTCCTCTATTAAAGGAACGTAAATAAAAATATTAAAGTTAATCACAAAAATAGTACAGTCAGACTCTGAATTGTGTAAATACCTGTTTTGTTTCGTTTGTTGACAGCAGAAGCGTAAGTGTCACTGACAGAAGTTTCCTTTGCATGAATACTTGATAATGTTGAGAATCCTTTACTATTCAACTGTGTACTTGGGGGTGGGGGAATTGCAGCAGAAGCCCGACCTCCTGAAGGTCGGGTCGATTGAAATCGACCTCGTCCATAATGGTACCGTTCTCCCATTTTTTGACAATGTTTTAATTCAAAAAAAAGTTTCTTCTTTTTTTTCGCCTTGTTCAAAAACTTCAGGCAACAAGGAGGATTCAAGGATGAAAATTTTTTCAAACATTCTGGCTCGAAAACATATAATTGACTTTGCATTTGTCAGTCAACATTTTCTCAGTTTTAGATAAGTCGGACACTTGCTGTGTATCTCCATTTTATCAAAAGTTGTGTCTTATAGACCACTATGAAGCTTGTAGAATTGTTTGACTTCAAAATTTTTGACTTGTGTATACGCCATGCCAGAACTTGTGAACATTATACTATTTGGAACTTAATAGGTTAATTTAATTGGTACATAAATTTACACTCTTAATATGGACTTGCCTAAGAAGAAGCGGAAGAAACCTCCAGACTTATATCGAGCCTTGCTTCAACGTCTTCTCAGCTACAGAAGTGAGACTGCAAAATCATTTATGCTATGTTTCTGAAATTGCAAGTTGCCCATTTTGAACCTATTTTCTTTTTTTTGAAAACAATATAGGAATGACACCTGAACAAGTCAGTCGTTTTGGAATCATTTATCATAATGAATAATTTCAAACTTTCTTTAATTCCCAAAGTACAAATGTCTGATGGAAAACTCTTACATTTTATAGAGAGACCTGGCCTTAAGATGTCTTGGAAGAAGGATCATGGGAGACTTATCGGACTTCAGCGAAGCAGAAGAACGGGCCATTCAGGACAGGCGTTTCTATTAAGGAACCCTGATACCTTTGAAGTTCTTTACCCAGGACAAGCGGGTCCTCCTCCAGTACCCCATCCTCCCGAGGATCAGGGTCAAGCCCCCGCTGAGGATGATCGTACTCCCCTCAGAGACATTTAAAACATTTCTGAATTTTCAATCTGAATTTTTCATTCAGAATATTTGACCGGAGAGTGGAATATTGACTCTAGTCCAGGTAGATAATTTACACGACATTTACACGGAGAAAGAGGCTTTTCACCCTCCAACACACACACCCCTACATATTGGAAATTGATGTTGTGTCCAATTAAGTTAATACACGTTTAATGATGTAACTAATGATTAATATAGGGAAGTAAAGAGGGAAAAGAGAGCGCATTTTTTGCACTCTCTCCCTCTCCCTCTTTCTCGACATAGACATATATACAGTATTGGGTATTACACTGTTCAGTTTGTGTGTAATACACATAATGTGTGTAATATCTGTACACATAATGTGTGTCTTGAGTTGTCTGTACAGAAAAAAACTGTGTAATATGCTACATTATTGTGTGCAATCATTAACATGATGATGAACAAATCAAATCACATTTAATCGATATTATAACGCTGTTACTTGTACAGCCAATATTACATTTTTAGTAGAAAAACCCTATGGGAGAGAAAGGTGGAGAAAGGAGAGAGAGAGAGAAAACAAATTATATTCGTATCATATTCTTCGTTTTGATCATATTTTGGACATAATAATTCTAAAAGAAACAGGACGAAAGAGGAAATCATATGCACTGAAAACGGAAACGTAACTTGAAAATTCTTTTTATTTTCAAAACTACATTCAGATACTACATTCATCTAAATTTAAAATCACATTCATATTATTTATAGGTGTAGGTAGACAATAGACCTTGGTTTGATTCGTGGACTATAAATTGGTTTTATATAATATTTATTTCTCATATCTTAGACGTAGGCTCGCGTCAAGTATTGATACAACCAAGAACCTTATGTAACCAAAGAATATATTTAGGTAAACTTTTATTGTCGTTGGTTTATTGTTTTCTTTTTTTGTGCAATTTTCCATCCTCACCAGAGAAAATTGTCGGTCTTGTCCGTACGTAGTGACGGCTATGTAGAATAACAAATAAAAAATGAGTAAAAGTCTTTCACGTTTCCTGGCTGTTGCCTTACAGTATTCTGTAAATACTTTTTTTCAATTAATTAAATTACATTATTATGAATTCCCGTCATTCCACTTGTCCCTGTATCCTCATATACAGTAATGTGTAGAACTGACATGTTAGTTATTCATTTTTCTTAATCTAAACCAATACTACACTATGTTGAAATATCAACATTAGTCATTTTTGACTTTAATATGATAAACTTTAATCATAATATACAACATTTCATCATAAAATGTGGTTATCATCGAGAGTAAGACCTATAGATTAGATATATAACTCTTTTTAACCGTCTTGTTGACTATCAGTCAATTAATTGACAATGATGACTGATGATGATAATTTTGGATCAAATTACAATTCTCGTAACTTATTTTCTGCGTAAATATTCAAATACAAACATCTAGATTGTTTGACACAGATACTAAGAAGCTTAAAGTTATATGTAGCACTGAACTGATATTTGTCAGCTCCAAGTCACCTTTCAACGAAAAATAATAACAATTGTAAAAAGAAAATACTACAACAAATATTGAGTAAATTAACAGTATTTATGGGTGTGTTTGTGAGCTAAGTCGATTATTACTTGAATTATAATTTGTCTCAATAGGACATTAGTAACAATGAATCTCCAGTTTGTTAGTCATTTTAAAATTGAGGAACAGGAACTCAGTTAACAATAATAATTATTTTTGTTATACATAGTATGTAGAAGTAGATAACAGTCAACAAATAGTGTAGATCTACAGTCAAGGCGTCCAACGCTCAATAGTCTACTTTCACCCTTATTCTCAATTAAATCTAATAAATATTCTGAGATCTTTTCAGTAAACGGGATTGAACCTCTTTCTTGAAGAGTACAAATTATTATATTATAGAATTCTGTTCTTAATCTTGACACAAAAAAATTAAAGGCATAGAAAGGGAAAAGACATGGGACTCTCCTTTTCTTTGTACAATATTAAGTACATCTCAATAAATTGTCTCAAATTGTCTATAAGTATTAATTTACACCAAAAAATTTTTAATCAATATGGCAGTAATATTGAATTCAAGAGATAGATGCTTCTGTTGACTAGGATGTTACAAAGGATGAAACAAAA
>WJFB01001167.1:0-36358 GCA_009870185.1 Pygmarrhopalites habei
AAAGGAGGCAGAGGTAACTTTGATTAAAGGGTTTCTATTCAACAACTAAATAAAATTATTTTAAATAACAACTCCTTATTTACGAAATAGCTCCTTATTCTCCCCAACCATACAAATGTAGAATTGGATAATTGGAACAAAAATTTGTTGCTGAGAATGGATGGAACAAGGACTCTTTGATTCCGAGCTATTTCTGTCTGAGTACGGAAGTCGGAGGGAGCGGAAAGAGAGAGACTAAGTCGAAGGATTAGGAATTGTTTACGCAAGTTTAGAGGGATTCAAGGATGTGTTCAGACACACACACGCATTCACAGTTACAGAAGAGAGAGAGAGAGTAGTTGATGATTTCTTTTTCTTTTACATAAAGACATGTTTTTGTGGAGATCTCCAAACAGGAGTATCGTCTTCACACACACACTCACACTCTCTGTCTCTGCAATCTGCAAGTGAGTTCCGAAATTGGAGACACAGGGCGTGTGTGTGTATGTGGTGACGATAAAAGTGTGATGTGGTGTAATTGGGTTGTTGAAGAAAATTTGCAAAGTTTTACATGCTCCCCTCCTCCCTCCTCCTGTATCTGATGGTGGGCTGAATAAAAAGGGCCGTGGAGGTGAACCACAGGAGAAGTTCTCTCTCTGTATTTTTCATGCCCTCCCATTACGAGGCAAAGTTGGGTCCACAGTCCGTCCGTGGCAGCCACTCACTCGTGTGCATACATCCCACAGACAAACTCGTCTGTGGGGAGTTTCATAGAGAAAATTGAAGCTCATCTCCCAGTCTGATGCCCGCACTTTTCCCCACCAGAGAAAGTGTGGAAAGTGGTGGGTGGGTGTATTGGGTAGGTTGGATGATGGTTGCATTCGTATTCGTCCATTTTCCATGCCATTAACCTGGAAAAAAAGGTCTTGCTCCACTCAAGCCGAGTATCCACTTTTCTGCTGTCTGTCTTGAGTGGAGGGGAGGGCAGGGCAACTAAAGGGTCATCGGTCTATATTCGAGAATCATGTCCCTGGGACGCCTCCCAATCTCGTCCAGGATATGCACACATCATAATTTTCCCTGACTCTTCCAGAGAGAGAGAGGATCATTTTGCCATTAAAGGGGAGAGAATAGAGTGGAAGTAGGGAAATGTGCAATCTTTGTCCAATCAGAGTGATTCCATTCAATTTATGAAGTGGGTTTCCAGTCTCTCCAGTCTTCCATCAACACTAATGTAAAGGAGGGCTTGAGTGTTGGATGATGATGACTCCCTCGTCATAAATCCCATTCCAGTCCCTTGTTTCCAAATAATAACACCTTGTCATTACAGAGGAGACTCCGTATTTTCCCAATTCTCACTTATCCAATCAAAAAAACTCCCTTCATCACTCCAGAGTCAAGTGAGAGGGGGATAACTTTTACCGTGTAATCCCAGACATCCCTGCTCCAGTTTTTTCCCCTCCTCCTCAATGAGGGGAAAGTCTTAAACGTTCCGTCGTAAATTTTCATTGTAAGTGTGGACGAGAGGGGGTGGTCGTTTGGAGTATAAAAGGAAAACAAATAATGATCATCATCATTTAGTGGAGTCACGTGAGGAGCTGTAAAACGGATGTTGAGGGTTTCTCCGCACTGGGAATCTGATGCATTGCCCTCATTACAGAAACACAAGCTAGGATCGTGGAGGAGGGGGGCAGCATGTAATTATTATGAAATGTGGAGATAATTTCATCGGGTAAAATATTCGAGAAAAGTCGGATGATCCCATACGAGCACATCCGCCATTATCTAGATAGTTGTGATGTCAAAAATGTTGAGCAAGAGTGGAATGAATGTGTGTGGAGGAGAGAGGGTAATTGTATGGAATCTACTTGGTATTCATGATAATAATAATAATATTCCTACACACACACACACACTCTCTCTCTGAAGGCTGGAATGAGAGAGCCTGGCACAAAGTTTATACTTGTTCTCTCTCCGTTTGACTTGGTTCTCTGGTCTGGTACGTGCCCAAAAATTCAAAGTGCTCCATATATCGAGCCGTACTCTCTCAATTCCCCACTCGCACTCCCAAGTTAAAAGGGAATGGCCCAACTCTTCCCCTTCTCTTGATTTTCAAGCTCAACAGTTTTTGCCTGCCAAGAGAGTCCTCACACTTTTTGGGGGGCTGTCAACCGTGAATCAGTCAGCTCTCCCTACATGAGGGCTACCAATTAAAAAGTCCGCACCTTGTGCACGGGGCGGGTGTGTGTGGGTAATGAGATGGTTGAGATGTAAATACAAGATCCTCCTAGTTTGTAGGCAAAGTTTAAACAAACTCCGGAGGATAAATAGTCTAGGAAATGGTCGGACGGAGGTACGTGTAAACGTTTGGGACTTGTCATAAAAGGGGTGCTCCACTCTGCTCATTTCAAGGAAACGTCCTACTCATTCCCACTCTCCCGGTCCGGGTGCGGGTAGTCAACATTTTGCCCGTGCTCGGCGGTGGACAGAATGGAGGTGATATGGCCATCCGTGCATGAGACGAGAGATAAGGAAGACGGAGGAGAGAGAGACGTTCCCAGACATCCCAGGCAGGCTGACTAGCAGATGCAGCGAGGTGAGAAGAAGAAGACGACGTTTGTTTTACACAGGCAGTGCCACATGGCCGGGTCGTTTGTAGCTTCGAATCATGTTTTCTTTTCCACATCTTCCTCCTCCTCCTCCTCCTCGCTAGCTTTGTCTCTAGCAGAGTCAAAAACTTTTTTTACGTTTCTATCTCTGCACAGCCACAATACCAAGCACACACGACACACAGTAGGTTTAGTTAGGCCTGGTGGTTAGGAATATTACAAAATGTTTGTTTCCACACCCACCCTCTCTCTACTACACTGTACTATGGTGTAATTACGCAAGTTTACTTTTCCCCACCACAAAACCTTATTAATTAGTACAATCAAGATTGTGCGGAGGATGAAGAGCACCAAGGAACCTGGCCAAATCTCCACCCCCTCTTCTTTGTCAAGTTGAGAAGGGAGTGAGCACGTGACTGCATAATTCTGGGCACACACAACTTGTATAAAACTAGTATAAAAAGAGAGAGTTGGAGTGTGTGTGTGTAAGGAATAACTCCCGGTCGGAGGAATGTACAAGTAGCCAAGTGAACCCGAGGAAGAAAGTTAATAGTCACTCCAATCATTGCATTTGGCGCTACATCAATTTATTTTGCATGTACAGGGGAAATGTTTTCTGTCTCTCACATGTGAGTAGTTTTTCCTCTGTTCTGTCTCGTCTCGTCTCGTCTCTCCGGAGACACTTCCATGGCATGCAAATTATTGCAAATCTTCCCTCCCCTTCATCACAATCCTCTGTCGTCGCCGGGAAAGTATTTTGCGTTGTTGTGCTGTAGGGATCTGCGTCGCTGGATAAGCTCACAACAAAAATTTTCTTATTTGAAACATTTCAAATTGCTTGTTTTTGAGAAAGTATGTTAAGGAAAATGAACACACCAAAGTCACACTCCGCGAAAGCTTTGTGTTGGAAAATCTAATAAATGTAAGAATGGGCGATGGAGGCCCTTCTATTTAATTAAAATTATGTACTCTGGGTCTTCTCCAGGGACCCACTTCCTCGCAGGAGTCCTCCTTCCATTGAAGAGTAATACGGTATTGTGTTTGTTCGTGAGGCTGGGAAATTGAAATGTGCGACACTTCTTCTCTCCGCAGCCTAAATTCGTTTCAACATATTAAAAGAAAAAGTTTTTTCTGTTCGTTTTTGCTGCTGTGGTTGCCTGGAGGAGGACGTTAAATGGAAATTTATGTAACTGTCATAGATAGACTCTCCACCAGTCGGTTGTCATGATAAATTGGGAAGGGGGGACGTGGATGAGATGAGATGTTGAACAAGATGCAGCAGCAGGTAGTCAATCATCATTTTCCTTGACATGCTCAAAATATTTTCCTTTTCTCTGAATATTCGCACACTTCCATGCATTCAATACTCTTTCGGAGACGGGTTCCCTCGCCATGAGTGCCCGGAAAATGGAATTTGATTTCAATTCTTGAGAACCACGAGCGGAGGAGCCGCCATAATGCAATAAATGGATTTTTGGCTTCTGCCTCATCACACAGGCGGATAAAAAGAGCTTCTGCCACCCCGAAAGAACGCCTCCCGTATGCTCGTAATCAGTTTCCAGTGTTCATGTAGTCAGTGCTGCTCAGTCACACACACACACACCTCTTTATGACGGAACAATTGCAATTTGGTGGTAAAATGAAGCGAAACATGTCATGAGTCAAATACTCATTCATTTGCGCGTGGGGCCATTGTAAAGGGATTCGTCTGGTGGGTTCCTTGGAAAGAGTGGAGAGCTGAACTGCAGAGGGAGATAGGGAAGATGCGGAGGATGGATGGATGAGGAGAAGAGTGGAAAGATTTCCAATTGGAATTCATATTTCACCCTCATCTTTCTATTTTTAGCCCTCGCTCCTCCCCTCCCTCCATTCATTATTTCGAAACTTTTGCTCGACAAAATGCAATGAAGTTTGGTATGCACTTTTGGAATTCACTCACAATTTCCCTGTTCGCTCCTTCTCTCTCACACGCAGAACATCTCTTGATGCAGTCTGATCTTAATCTACATGAAGAGGAGTGCGAGGGCTTGACTGAGCACACGCTTCCTTCCTCCGAAGATTAATGATCCTCCGATATGTACGCACTTCCACTTCCCTGCTCACCTTATGCTCTGTAATTAGTGCTGAGCGTCTGTGTGGCATTGTCTTGGAGGAACACTCGGGCTGATGATGAGCCCCAATAATGAATGGGAATGTAGAGCCTCCACCTAAACATGATCTTCATAGCCAACTTTACAGCACTATTCCGAGCTGTTCAAATTAACTATTTCGAACGGAATGGATGTGGGAACATTAATCTGAAGTCGGGGAAAAACAACCCGTGTAAAAAATTCAAAAAAATTCAATTAAAATTGTGTGGGCATGTTCACGTATTCAATTGGGATGTGAGAAGAGAAAGGTGAGGGACCCTCCCGTCCTCCGTGCATTGATAATGTCTAATAAAGAAATGTTAAGTAGGAGTTTGCTGTGCAAACATGGAGGGGAATTGGTTGTGGCATCAAAAGAATGACTACACGTCCGATACGGAACGGAGGGCGAGACTGGGAAGTTATGCAAAGCTTTTGAGCTCAAAGAGAATTCGGCTGTAAGTGGCTTCAGCTCGAATAACAGACAGAGAAAACGCCCACATGTTATGCGTGTGTGCGAAATTTCTTGTAGAGAAGACAGAGGAGGGGAAGCCGTGTTTGGAGTCGACATGTAGTAGTAAAAAAGTGCAATTTTCTCAATTTCAAAGTGACAGCACTTGTTTTTCTCCCTTACATACTTTCCATTTTGAAATTTGAAATGAGGACATAAAGAAAATGTCAAGAGCAGGAGGCTCTGATTTCCCCCACTCGTGTGTAATGGAATAATTGTGTTTGACTACATAATGGGACACTCATACAGATCCAGGACAGACGGACACAAAGAGGGGCTCCTCCCCGTCCCCCTTCCACCCGACTCGGAGACACAATTGCGGACTCTAAGACGCCATCATAAATTAAATTAGGCAATGCATAAAATGGAGTCCCTTCCACACACATCTGCGAATATTTAATTGCAAACGGGGCCCTCAAGGAAGGTCAAACTGGGGTGGAGGGAGGAAAATTACAAAATTTGCATGCACTCACCACCCCCGCCGTGGAAATCCTCAATCCCTTCGCATTGTTCATTATGGTTAATGGGGACATGAATTTCTCCATTTTTTGTTCACACGAAAGGGTGAATTTGAGAACCCCCTCCCCCGCCTTCAAAAAATTGTTGCCAAAGAGAATTTGAAGAAGAAAAGGCCCGGGCAGAGAGATAGAATGATACAAAAACTAATTTAGCTTGTAATAAAGGGAAGTTGGGAGGACAAAGGAAGAGAATGGATGTTGAGAATCTGGGAGAGATGAGGACATATGTAGTCACAACACGAAGAGGGGGAGGGACTGAGAGTGACAAAGGAATTGTGTCCTCGGAGCAGAGACAATGACATCCAATGAAATTTGAGAAGCAAGTGTCATCCTAATTCATGGCGCTGGAAGTTCCTTGATACGAGCTTCTCCCAACTTTTCTTCTTCTTCTTCTTCTTCTTGGAGGAAGAACAGAGAACATTTATCTCATCCCCGTGTCTTTGTCGTAAAGGATTCAGAAGGAGGGGGAGAGAGGGAGAGATGGATGGAAGATAGTCCAAGAAATACCCGGAAGACAGTCCGAAGTGACAACAAAAGAAGAGGGAGAATCCGGGAGGGTACAACATGCGAGACAAACGAGCTCGACATGTGTACACATTTCTCCCTCTTCCTTCCTCCGTGCCTGTCTAACTTGGACGTCCATGTCAATGCAGGGCAGTCACCCTTTTAAAATCTTTATGGACTCCGGCTTGGACTATTAGACGGGAGGAATTCCTCCGTACACTCCACTTCCTTATTTATTAGATGGGGGAAATTATTTTATAACCAACTTGCCCGGGAAAATTGGTCCCGGGAAAGAGGGAAGAACCAAGTAAATCTGGGCTCCGCTTATCTTAACTTCCCTCGACTAATTCCAGAGTAGAGGCAGAATGTTTGTAATTTGTTTCAAGGAGGGTCATTGGTTGATCTTTGACAAATTTTGTTCCTACAAAGAATTTGACATGTGTGCCGACTCCCCTCGTGATTCATTTACGAGGCTGAGCCGGGTGCGTGTCCATATTTTACTCCGAGTCTCGTGGAGGAGACGTGGTGGTCTCAGTTTGCTTTTCCTTTTTCTTGGGTCTACAATTATACGGATTGTGTGGATCCGGGTCCATCTGAACATTCGTCTTTATGACTGTGAATGGAGTCAGTATTTTGGGCCACAGCTGTCTAGTCCATCAAAACGGGAGGGTTCGGATAATTTCCTAATGCAGAGTCTCCTCTCCTGCATATTAAATGTACACAGGAAGGGACGTTGAGATCATTACGCTTTTATAGTGACAAATCCAAAAGTCATGCAAATGTCCGGCACATGTGAAGTCGGGATTTTGACTCCATTCATTATTCACAATCACAATGATGAGGGAGTGGGAGAGTGCAATTTCCAATTGGCCTGTCTGATTCCCCACCTCCAGCATCCCTCAGGCAGAGTCCCTACCCCAATTTCCACGAATTTCTGCAATTGGAATGATACTTAAATTTCATCAACCTCCACCAACTCTAAACTTCGCTCAAGGCTGTATTCATTTCCACAGCCATTGTTTTAGTCCAAGCAAAAATTAATTACATTAAATACTTTCCCCCACGAATTTAATTTGGTAGGCGTAAATCCCGATTCCTACTTTCCGCTGACACTTGACCTACCATTTATTGCCGCTCACATTCCAAAGATTTAAAAAAAGAAATTTCACTTTCTCCAAATTTCTAAATAAATTTCTTCCTTTGAGTCAGACATAAAGATTGATATTGTGAGAGTTCTGAAAGTGCCTTTGTCCAGTTTGAGGAAGTCTTTTTTTCCTCGAAGTGAAACGGGAAAACGGGAAGGGGGATTTGGGGTTGTTTATAAATCGGGAAGTGTGCTGGGGAGTTTGGAGCATTTGGTTATAATGACAGGGAAGGAGCTTAGAAGAGACGCAATAAAACTGCTCAAGTAGTTGGATTTACATGGAAGGAAGGAAAAAGTGTGAGGGTTTTATGGGGCCTATAAAAGGAGGGAAGGGAGAGATGCGCCCTTCATTGGAGGGTGCTGCTTACATTACACATTGTCTTAAAACTAGTCAATACATTTCTCCTCCCAGTGGTGCAGATGGGAAGGAGCTTCTTCCTAAATCGCCCACTCCGACTCCATTCTTCCCATACAAAATGCCTACTATCTCTCATTTTTATGTCGCATTTCAACTTGTCTTAAATTAGAAATAAATCTCCTGATTCTCAATCCCGCCCTCCCTTCCCCCATGCACCGCACAGCCTCTCCCCTCAATGACTTTCACATGTACCGCCTGCCATTAGCAAATACTCCATTAATACTTTTTATTGTCGTCTTAATGACGTGATGAAAAATAGGCCAGTCGTTAGGGAGCACAGGGCCAATATCATCATCCAGTCACACCCCATTCTCCCCACCACACGACCCCCTCCCATCACCCAACATTATGCAGTCCCTATTTAAAGTGTCGGAGGGTAAGCAAAAATTTCTCCAGCATTTATTTATTTTCAAGTGTGTGTAGGTCCCTTCTTTTCCTCCCCGCAATCTCTTACTTGTTAGTGCCAAAAAACTTTGCACAGTTAAGGAACAGCAGTGAGAGTCTGCCGATTGCCAAAGCTTTGACCAATGCCAGAGGAAAAAACAATCGTACGTCAAAATCATTCTCACAGCAGCTTTCACCAAAGGAAAGGGGGACCCCATGGGAACTTTTTCTCTTTGTAGAAATTCATCTAAAAAATTGTTTGTGTGGAGAAAAATTCCATTATGATTTTCCCTTTGAGGGAATTCCGCTGTTTTCTTTTTCTCCCCCAGCAAATAAGCAGAGAAAAAAAATGGGTGGTCTTTGAAGAGGGCAAAGAAAGCATTATCCAAATCAAGAAATATGTACGGGATTCCTCTCTTCCTCTTTCACGATTATCCGTCCATTCTTATTGTAGCCAGCAGGACGAACAAGGATTTGTGAACTCTGAAGATGAAAGCGATGGGGAGGGAAACATTACAAATGAGCTGAGAAATTTACAGAGTCTACTTAGCCCCTTCTTCCCCGGGTTATGAGCCGCGGAATCTGTATCCCTTCCATCGACTTGACTCGGCTTGACTCCCTCTCTTTTCTGTATCCAGCCACACACGCACACACAGTAGCTGAGCTGCTCAACTTGGCTTAGCAGAATGGCCTTAACTAGGTAGAAAAAAAGGGATTGTGGAAGAGGCCCAAGTTGATCCTGTGACCCTCCTCCTTGCATTCTGGCTAATAGGCTGTGAGACGTAACGGTTTAATGATGACGCATCTCTATTTTGACATTTATTTCTTGGCTAAAGCGGACTTTAATTGATACAGTCAACTGCCCGTCCTTTCCTTCATTCCCTCTGGATTTCAAGTGAGTGAAAGAAGAGGGGAAGAATGGAGTGTGGCGTGTCATTCTTGCCAAAATTTGAGGTTTTTTTGGACGGTTCGGATGAGTACACAGGACGGTGACGGTGGCCACGATGGTCACGTCATCAAGATGAGTGAGCATGAGAGTCTACTCATGGATGAAACAATAACAAGGAAACAGGGAGAGGGAGGGGAGGAGGAAGACAGCCAACTTTTCTCTCGCTGAAAGAATGGAGATAAAAATTGTGCCAAAATAAAGATAGATTGATTGTTTCTCTGTCTGTCTGGCTGTACCTCCGACTCGGAGACGGAGAGGCTGATGCAGAGCAACATGAAACACAGTCACACTTTCCGAGTGGTGGAACGAGAAGGTTTTTGGTTACATCTTCCCCCGTCCGTCCGTCCAAAATCTAGAGAAAACTTGAAAGATGAGAAGGAGAGAGAGAGAAAATGGACCAGATTTCCCTCCGTTGTTTAATGGCGATGCTCATTCCATGAAGGAATCATTCCATTTCGCTTATTTCTGCTCAGGCAAGCACAATCTGGCACAAACACACAAGCAAATAACATTTCACCAATATTTTCAAAAGAATAAATCCTAATGCTCCACAAACTAAACTAAACTTTTTCCTCCTCCCTCCCTCATTCTTGGACAAAGCCAAAACGAGGAGTTTGTGTGTGTGTGTGTGTCCGTCGTGTGTGCCGAGCAAATTTCCACTCTAATGAACTTTGAGTGGAGAATAGAAATAAATAAAGTAGCATGCTTTCTCTTGATCCCGGAGCCAGCACGTTTCTTGTCTCCACATATACATATGTAGTACAGGCAGGAAAAGAGAAAGAGAGAAAGGAACATTCAAAATTTATATGAACAAGACAACAAAAACTACTAAACAGGTATTAAGTGACAACATCTCCTCGGCTGTGCTGGAGGATCCTTTGCCATTCACTCTTCTTTTATTCTGGAAAGAATTTGTGGAATGTCCTTCCTCCTCCTGGAATGTTTCTTCAAATCTAATATGAGAAATTTTGAGCAAGTCAAAAGAGCCGAGAGGTTCATCTGCTCCTCGGACGACTGTGCACAGCCATAAATGTGTAGGAGGGGAAGAGGGGTCTCTCTCTCGAGGGGAAACTCAGTTTATTATGTAATGTAGGTCGTGCGAAAATTGATGAGATTGCGAGAAGCCACTCTCTGGCCCCTCTCCCTCACTGTCTCTCCGCATTATGAGGGGAGGGGAGGGAGACAACTTAATTTTGATGTTGTGCACATTGTTTACTCTGTTTATATTTATATTAAGGAAATGGGAGGGAGAAAATTGCATCATCGTCCTGATATGATGCCTTCATTTATTCCGACGCAACCAAAATGTACATTATATCCAAGATTTATCGTCCCCTCGATAAGATTGGCCGTCTCTTCCCCTCGTCCTCTGTTTGTATAATGGCACTCGCATAACATGCATACGTCGATTGAGCTTCTTTCAATCCAGTCTTTGTTGTTGTGCGGATGGAGAAAATTTTCCCAGGAGAAAGGAACAGCGGGAGGGAGCACAGCTTGCATTTTTCATACAAGTTGTGTGCATCACATCATTAGAGAGAGATTAGGGCGTAATATTATAATGCTTTCCCTCTACCATTGATTTTCCACAACTAAATCTCTTCTTCTCTGACATCCTCAACCAGAACTGCCCCCAATTTTTCCTTGAGGAGATGAAAATGAATTTTCTTTGACAAAATATCCCATCATCGCTGTCTCACCGTCAGGATTCTCTTTCCTTTACTTATACTGTGTATACGCGTATAGACATGAGAAGAGGAGGAATTTTAGCTCCAGGTAGAAATTTAATACCGTAGTCAACGCTGAGGACTAATTTAATAGTCATTACAGCCAAAGCAGACATTTTATCGGAGAGTCGGGCGGTTCTTTCCATAATTGGATTTCTCCCTCTTTCTTCCTTCTTTTCTCCCACATTTTTTTGGCAAGGAGGACAACCAAACTTGTCCATGCCATACATTTACTCCAGTGTCTTAGACCCACTCTTCACTCGACCTGGAAATTCATTAAGGAGTGGGCGGGAGTGAGGGCACTTGGTCGTCGTGTGGTCGCGGGCATAAGATTTTATGGTGTCGTACATTACGACAAACTAAAAATTACCGGAAATTTTTTTAACAATCCCATTTACCCCCCTCTCCCTTCCAGTTTCCTTCTCCATTAATGTAAAGTGAACTTTGGGAGTGCGTATGGAGAGGGGAGGGTCCACAATGGATATGAACACAAATTAGTTTATTTTTTATGACAATTGTAAATTGTCTTTGGGGTGACGCGGATGAGGGGAAAAGTTAATTGAGTCGAAAAAATTGTTCATTTTGGTGACGGTCTTTGGAATTTTCCCTCTAGGTCTAGTCTACGTAATGTATGAGCAAAGTGGGGTACCGATGACGAGAGAAAACAAATTTTGGGTGTGGGAGGAACTGAGTGGGGGAGCAAGTTTGGCACATGACATTGTCAAATTGACAGGGAAGTAGTGTTCCAATGATTTACTGAGTTTGGGTGACAAGGAGGAAATAAAAAAAGGAGAATGGATTTTTGTCGGCAATATTTTCCAGGAATTTTCATTTTTTGTAAACTCTCTTTCAACTCTCTGAATGATGTGATGAAAAGAGAGGGGAGGTGGTTGTTTGTGCGTGTCTCTGGAGAAGTGATATGGAATACCTGACTGGAATGAACTAATGGACTTTCTCTTTTGTCTGTGTTTTCGTGTAGATAAAAGCCGCCAAAATTTCACCTTTAAAAGAAGAAATTTTCGGCTTAAAGTCCCAACTTGCATCCGTTTCAGCCGAGCGGAATCTCCTGCAAGATGCATTGAAGAAAATTCAGGTGAGAAGCGTAATTCAAAAGTTTACTGGATAAATTGAGATTAATTTTCCAGTCTTTTCATGTAGCAACGGAATTGACATTGTGGAAATGATTAAATGTGTTGCTTGTCCATGTCTGAATATTTAGAGTCGGCTGAGCCACGACGTGGAGTCGAGCCTGAGTCGTCAAGCCCAGAATTATGAGGTCCGATTGACTGAGCTCCATTCGGTCATTGCAGAATTGAAGAAGCAGTTAGAATTTCAACGGGACAAAGTCATCCCAGAAGAGTCAACGGAGGATGAGGAGAACGAAGAGGGAAATGAGAGAGAGGACGAAGATGAGGATGAAGATGAGGAGGATGATGGGGACTACTCGAGGAGACCAGGGAGACTTCCAACGCCCATTTCTGCCGCCTCCACTTCGACGTCGTCTCCCAGTTCCCCATCCGAAGTGAATGTTCAAGGGAGCAGTCACGGGGACGGAGGCTGTGATGATCCTCTTTCGCCGAATGGTGAGTCCGGAACAGTCAATCCATTCATTTCTAAGTGAGCATTCCGTATCTCTTCATTGAATTTGGCCACTCTGACAATGTTAAAGGAAGGACTCTTGGAGTCATCTCAATCTTCCTTCCTGGATTGTGTCTGGGAGTAAAAAAAGAGACTTCTCCATCAGATCAGAGTGGAGACGGGCTTTATTTTCCTTATCCAATTTCCGTCCTTTTGAAATTGCTTACCCTAGCCTTTTTCCAAAGGGAAGGGAGAGCGAGTGAATTCCATTTCATCTTCTCCGACACTCACAATTGAGTCAAAATGATGGAATACACCGACCCAATCCATATCAGCAGGGAAAGGTGGTGACTTAGAGTGTGCACACCATTTAATTGAAATCAAATGTAATGCAAAAACCCATCATTTCGAGGATGAAAGTGTTGCTAAATTCCTTCCTACTAGATAATAATTGTGGGTTGGAAATATGACAAAGTAGAAAATGTCATGGACTCTTGGCTACGTCCCCTGACAGTTACGAGTTCAAATTATGAGTCATGAGTCCTTCACAAAAGGGGGGGAGGGGGAGCACTCAACTTATTCAATATTTAATCAATCCCACATTCAAAAGTACAACTTCAATTCTAGCAAATATTCTTGCAAAATACATTTTTCTCCTTTAATAATGCACGGAGTGTATCCCTGGAATTGACATGGCATCCACATATTCCATGATTGACGACTCGCAATGGAGAAGAATAATAATAATAATATTTGCTCTGGGGTGACTATGAGAAACCGGAAATGGGGGTCATGCATGTACCACACAATTACATTAATAAATAGGCGGAGGCTAATGGAGGGCATGAAATTGGCGTGCATGGGAGAAACCACTGAGACTCAAATGTTCTGACTGCATGGATCGGGTGAAAGGGATTCCCACTCAAATATTCACAAACTGCACACTCGGACTTTCTCTGTGTCTTGTATCAACATTTGGGGGCATTGATTGTCATCCCCGTCATGCCAGGGCAAGTCTACCTCTCACAATGACCAACTCTGACTGTGTACTTACAGTCCAGGACATGGAGAGAGTAAATGGACGGACACATCCACATTCTGAATATTAAAAACTTTTATTGATTTCTCTCCATGTATTTGTGATGATTGTCAAACATGCCATGCAAAATTGCAATCCCACTCACAGTCACACGACCAGCAGAACTGAATAACCAGTCCATTTCTGGGTGGGGGGCGTAGGAGGAAAGGGAAAAAATTGTAAATAAAAATAAATGGCCAAAACTCTTCCTCTCTTAAAGGAGACGGGGTTGGGCTATAAAAAAAAGTTTGTTGTTGACTTTCCGGTCGTTTTGGAAGAGGGAGGAGGGGAATAATAAATGGAGATTTTGTCAGACTCAAATCCCAGGACCCGCCACTCTGACACGGACCCACATCATCCCGTCCCGTAAAAATAAAAACAGGGAAGATGATGGAGAGAAGCAATTAGAACTTTATATCCGAAAGAGGATGAGGGAGGAGGGCATCTGATGGAGATATGGCACGGCACAGGAACCCATTAACCTTCTTCCATGTCATCCTCATTAAATTCTACTCTCTTGCGTGAAATTAATTTGGCATTACATTCGACTTGACTGAGAAATGATTTTCCCCCTCTTCCCCTCTCCGCGACCTTTGAACCTTGTCTTCTCTGACACACTCTGTAATATTCCCTCACTCTCACTCCATTCTCGATATCAGACGAGAAAGGCGGATGGGAAGGGGAATTGTGACCATCCATGGCTGAAATCAAAGGCGTAAAAATTAATTACAACAATTCAGCCGAGAACACAGAAACTCTCTCTCGATGGTTGTATCTTTGGAGCGGAGCCTTCTAGCTCACTTTGTTCTAATTAGAAAGAGAGAGAATTAGAATTAGGAGGAGAGGAGATGCCTGTCTTTTCCTGACCCACCTGCCTCTCACTCTCACTCAGAGGCGGGAGGGGATGCCCCGGGTGCCCAGAGGAGTCGTGGAAATTTCTAAATTACAATTTAATTCCGATAGGATTCCTCACATTTCATCCACTCCCTGCACACAGACACACACACACACATAAAAGGTTTTTTCTGTTGAGTAGAGCACAACACGGAAAAGATAATGTAGAGTTGCTAATTGACAGCTAACTGATAAATAATTAGGCGGGTCGGGGAAGAGGAAATGGAGAAATTCCAATGTAATTACCATTAATTTTGCGGTGGGACCCCGGGATATTGACAAGAGAGTGGGAGGTGGACTCCTAATGTGATTTCGGTCCACATTAGATCCTCCTCCACGCTACACGATTCCAGTTGAAGCCAGGTCTACGGAAGGATGAAATTGAGAATGGATCGGAACATGGGAAGATTTCATACATCTGTGTGTACACGTTGGTTTATTCAATTAGCAAATTTTATTGGGTGTCTCTCTTTATTTTCTTTTGAAGGGGTCGAGGATGCGGACTGCCGAGAGGAGGAGGAGGATGAGGAGGAGGGAAGTATGAAGATGAAAGAGGAATGCAAAAGGAGAATCTCCGTCTCTCGATCACGTCGAAGAATCCTCCAAACTTCTTCTCATCTCGCCCCTCACAACAACAACATCAATAACATCAACAAAAGTAACAACAACAACAACAACTTGAACAATTGCAACAGCATCATTCCGACTTCCAGTCCAACGCATCCTCATCACAAGAAAACACCAGGCGGGACTCCCAATGAACCTCCCCGACATCACACCAAGGACAAAGTGAGTTCCACACTTTATAAAATACACAGTTTTTAAATATCCTCTTCCCTCGTCATTTTGATGAGGAAAAGGAGAAAATTGAGACTTGACGTAGCTCCTCCAAAATCTGATTGATCACTCTGGAACATTCTGCAAAAGAGTCTTGGATGGGGAATTCAACTTTCTGAAAGAAGGGAAAGGCTGGGTGTTTACTGAAACGATTTGCGAGGTAGGTACTTTAAGGAAATGCTCGAAGCTTCGCTTTTTGGGGGATTCTCCTTCCCACCTTCGTATCAATCAAATTGGTATTTGTTTGTTATCCTCAAATATTTGTCTTCAAACTTCTGGCCCTTATGTACCCCGCATTCCTTTTTATTAGGTATGTGACTCGTTTCGAGGCAGGAGGACTTTGTGTGTGAAATCTTGACAGTGTCTTGTCTTGGGGCTTATGGGGGAATATTTCATTCTGTTTGATGAGAATTCCATAAATTTCCCCCATATGGACGGATCCATCTTGCCCCTTCCGAGAAAGCAGACACACACACCCAAGCAATAAAGCTTAATAGAAGGGATGGGGTGGGGATAATAATAAAAATAATAATGACAAGAGTTGAAAGGAGGGAGAGAAAGTCTTAAATTTTCTTGGGGCTATTTTGACCTGACTCTGTGCGGAATATAAAAAACGGGCAGTCGTCTTTCACGCAGCAATTCGTCATTGTCACATTGGTGTAATTCTTAATGGTCGTTTCCGGAATCTGGGCGTTCTAGGGTTGAGCTCTACGGCTTCCAATAGTCCACAAACACACACGCTGCACTACGTACAGACAGACCCTTGCATTTCTTCTTGTACATGATCGAATTTCTTTATTTATGTTGGGTGCGTGCCTCTCCCCATACAATGGACCCACAGATACACACACACAGAGGAGGGGGCAAGACTAAAAGGTGGACTAAATTATTTGCAAAAGGGGGAGAGAGGAAAAAAATAGAGCGACCAGACAACATAGTCCGGTCACACGAGTTGTGACCACATGACCTATTGTAACCCGAAAGCACATTTTCCTCGAGAAGGGAGATTTCTCTACTTCGTTCGTAAGGACAAACAAAAAAACTCTTTAATGTGTTGTGGATTCATTTTTTGTTGCAAATGAAAAATGACTTTCGCTTTTGTATTATACGGGCTACATTATTCTCCCCTTGAAAAACCAGATTGAGGATAATGGCTCTCACACACAGACAAAATGGGTCGTGTGGTCGTTGGTGGATATTTTTGACTTTTTCTGTGTACCACATCCACACTGGAAGTGATGATCCTGTGCTTTGCCTTGTGTATTTTATTGTCACGATTACATTAACTCTTAATTTGTGACCCGGATCCAGACACAGGCAGAGCCACAAAAAAGTTGAGATTTATCCGCCCTTTTATTTGTTGATTTATACCACATAGCTGACCAAAGCAGGGCTGTGTGTGTGTCAGGAGGGTGGACTGCGAATTCAGAGCCTGCAATTATTTTTATTAAGCCCCCTCCTCAATGATTTAAAGTAAAGTTGTCAATTGCAAGGAAGTGTGTGTGTGTGTGTGCGTGGTGAGGGATTAAATAATCCTCCACTGGATTGTGTGGGTGGAGAAGAGCGTCATGAATTGTTCTCGTGAAAGGTACAATACAAATTCATTATTTCATTGAGAAACACGCAGACTGAGCATTCCTCATAAATTTCATGGAGGGTGGTCGTTAATTTTTGAAATATTGACTGTCCCTCTGAACAACGTACGTTCCTGTAGTAGACCGCACAAAATTATTACGCACATTATTCTGCACAGTACGTACATATATTTACACGGATGCGTGTGCGATACGAGAATGTGCGATATGTACAGCTGCGAGTGACAGATTGCTTCCAGAGTTACAAAAACAATAAATTTGTTTCCAGCTAATTTGACTTATGATAACGGCTTTCACTGTGGCCACCTCTTCTCCTCATCTCCTCCCACCTTCATGCGAAATTCTGGATGCAAATCTTAAATTTACGTTCGTCACTCTGGAATTCACGGAACGTTTATCAATTTTCTTTTCCCTGGGATTTGCTCGGCTGACTCTGGCTGTGTGTGAAGGTGTGAAGAGAATTTCCAAAGTGAAAATTCCACACACACACAGCAGCAACATTAGGAGAGTCATAATTTGTGAATTTTCCGGACGACAGCAAATTAGTTTTTTTTATGTGAGCGTTGGATTGAATCAATTTGTACTGAGATACTCTTTCCTGATAGCACGTACTAATTTACTTTGCTCAACACCCAGGCACATTACTCAGGACCAGGGCGAAACTGCGAGGAAAGAAAAATTTATTGCAAAAATAATTGAGCAGAAGTTTTGCATGTTCCATTTACATGCAAATTATACTTTCAGGCATTTCTTCTCCGTACACTCCCAACTTCAACGTCAATAGTCAATTTTGAAATTATTTTTTCGGAGAGGAGATTAATTTTTTTTTGCTGAGGAAAGAAGTCAATTTTCCCCGAGTGCTCTGTAGTTAGGCGAGAAAGAGGGAGGGATATTGTACATACATTGTAGTAGAAATAATAATGTACAGACAGGGAGATTATTAACTTGGACTCGAAAATTTTCTAGCTAATAATTCGCATGCTGATAATTGCTAATATCCACAATGAATAATGATTGTTTCTGCACTTTAATGAAACATAATACCAGGGAGGAGGGTCACTAATTTTGAGGAATAATGACACGGGTATCGATTCTCCAGAACGTGGGAGTTGACATTGGCAGGGTGCCCATGTGGCCCTTCATTAGTGCTGTTCTCTCTCGTGTCATCTTTCCAGTTGTACGTCTGCCCATTATTTGTGTCGACAGACTGGCCGTGAATGTGGAAAAAGTTGAGAGAGGAAATGACAATGTTAATTGCTCGGGAGAAAGGAACATCCTTTGTGTGCAAACTTTTTGTCTCTTAACAGTCTTCATTATACATCTCTCTCCTTCTCTCTACTCCTCTTCCTCCAGAAGAGTTGAAGGGGTTCGGAATTAAATTTCAACTTTTCCTTGATGATCCTCCAGAATTTACTGACGACGAGTGAAGTGTGTGTTTTTATTTTCCGAAGCCTCCTCTCTTCTTATCTTGGAAAACTCAGGGAATTGTAGAGATTGCCTGGACAGGGAAGGAAAGATGGAGAGGAAGGATGGCTGTGGACAACCAGAGAATCTTGTGAAACATGCGTTGAATGTGACAATGAAATGGAGTTAAGAACCGTTATTGCCACACCAAATTGTGGGGAATGAGAGAGAGAGTGAGTGAGTGTGTGGAATTTTTTTTGAAGGTGTGAGATGGGGTATGGAACGGCTGCTGGAAAGAACTTGTGAAAACTATGTCCTCAAGTCTAGTGGGAACAAAGTTAGACGAGAGAGAAAGAGAGAGAGAGACATGGAAGGAGGGGAAAAGTTTTTTACACACACACACGCCGACGAATCCAACAAGAATTTTCTTCCAGGTTTTCCTTCTCCCCAGAAAAAAAATATAAAAAATAAAATTCTCCAAGGGATTTGACATGGTTCGACTCATGGTCCGAGACTAGTCTTCCCACACACACACACACACACACGCATTCCCAGAAAGTAGGAAAGGTGCTGATTATTTCAATATATTCTTATTACATATGTACACCCATAATATGAAGCCATGTCTCAGCCAGGGACTCGGTTAATTTTTAAAGGAAGAAGAAAAAAACTTTAATCCACAAAATGTACGCACAATTTCCAGCCTTGTTATTGTTTTAGCTTCTGATCCCACATACCGTTTTACGACTAGCCTCCTCCTCTTCCTGTTTGATCAGACTAGGAGAGGAAAAAATACGAAGAGGAGGGTGGAGGATTAAGGAATTTTTTATGGGGAGAGGGCAGAGTATAACAAGATATTCATTGTGAGGAGAGAGAGGAGGATGGTGCAGTGAACTTGTCTAGAATGAGTTTATTGGATGAGAAAGAAAAAGTTTTTCCCATAAATTAGAGGAGATATATCGATCCCATTTGCTCGGAATGGGAAAGTCAGAGGGGCAAAGCAGGGAAAGGCGGTGGCTTTCACTCCATTCACATTCTTTGGCGGACGCGCGAGTCCCCTCGAACAATTGCTTGTATATTCCGAGGAGCGCGTGAGGTGCAACTGTACCTTGAATCTCCATTGTGTGTGTGTGTGTGTGTGTGTGTGTGTGTGTGTGTGTACAACACACTCACTCACACTCTCTCCATCAAGGGGGAAAGTTAAGAGGAGGGGAAGGAAAAGTGTCACGAGGAGGCAGAATACAGCCCGTTTCCTCCCGTCCGACTTGAGGAAGAGGAAGAGAAAGCGTAGAGAAAGTGTACCGAAGAAAATTGTGAATATGTTGAGAGTGGAACCGCTTGGTGAGAATGCCCCACACGACATTTCCAGCTTTGACTCTGCTGTAGGATGCGTGTGTGTGGTGTAACAAGGGGGACGGTCATGCGACCCAATTAATTAATTATGCCACCAAAATTCCCTCCTCCAAATTTCTCGGAATTCAAGGAAGAGGGGCTGTGTTGCGTGAGAGGGAGAAAGTATTGCGACTATTTAGAGACTTCACAAGTGTGGAATGAGTCGATTGTTCAAGGCTCATTACTACATTGTAGATAATCTGTAGATTGTGGAGACTGTGAAAGTGTTAGTGCGTATCGTGGGAAAGTGTGGGGAAAGTTGGAGGCGAAACTTTTTCCTGAGTCAAGTTGGCGTGTGAAGGTGGGAGTGCGTAAATGTAAATAAATATTCGAGGAGGGGGAGGGAAAGTTATGTAGATTTAGTGTGACGAGGGAAATTTAATTCCCCATTGAGATTCCGAGAGCGCCGTTCTAGTGAATTTGATGAGAGTTGAAGGGAATATTTTTTAGTTATTACATGGGGCGAGCTGTATGATTTGAGACTTGTCAATTTTCAGCGGGGTCTCAAGTTGGGAGATTTGGAGATGAGCTCATGGCGAGGAGGAGAACAAGAGAAGGAGAATGCAGAGGAGGGGGAGGAGGATGGAGGGGGTAAAGTTGCCCTGGGGAATTCCAAGTGTTCCTCAATACAGCAGCAGCAGCCGAGGCAACATCCACGATCGGGGATGGAGAAGAAGGAGAGGAGGGATAAGGAAGAAGGATGTAATGCCAGAGGAGAGATCCAGTCCAGGGAGGAATCGGAAATGATTCCTGAGAAGCCTCGTTTATCTCCTGACGGTGTTTTCCAGTTTGCCGCTCTTCGGGATGAAGTGGCTCAGATCAGACTGGAACACTACGCCATTCGAGAGACTCTCTTCAAGAAGGAGGGGGAATTGGACCGAACCCGGGGTGCATTAGAAAATATCGCACAGGAGCGGGACTTTCTCCGAAAAAAGGTAAACTCACACTTTCTCTTTTTCACAAAAGGCTCGGCTTACCCGCTTTATTACCACATCATTTATTCCCTTTAATTCTTCACATATCAAATCTCTTTCCCTCAGTCGAACAAATGGACTAATTCCCTCCTCAAACATCTGCCCACCTTTCCTCATCATTAATTCCGATTCCAACTTTCACCTTGACGAAGTATCCCTTCCCTCCACTCCCTCCAATTATTTTCTATTAATTATCCGACCGGAACCCCTAAAGCCATTACTGTTTTTCCCAGCCTGTTTTTTCCCTTCTTTTGCTGCAGGCAGTCATTTGAAACCTCATCCGGATTACTTGTAAAAGTAGCTCGGGATTCATTTAAAGCACAATTCACATAGAGAGAGAGAGAAAGAGAAATCTCGTTGAAATTACAACTGCAGAAATTCAGTTAAAATTTGACGGCGCATCTCTTTCCCCTCTCTCCTTGTACAAGAGAAGCTTATTACGTCGCTTTGAGGACTTAAGAATTGGAATAGACAAAAGGGGAGTACTTGTGCTGCTGCTGGAGGGGGCTATCATGAAATAGATTAGCGGAGCAAGTAGGAAAAAGAAAATGGGCAGAACAAAAATCTGTTCAATTAAAGAAGAAAAGTCTTTTGGTAATTCTTGCATTTACTGCCAAAATTAATGAAACAAACTGAGGCTGAGTCCTTCCGTCCACACAGAATGTAGACTATCGAAGAGAGGGAGAGAATGAATTTTTGTTATTTCTAATTTTCCTGGAGGGAGGAAGAGGAAGGAGTCTGTCCCTTCCTCATTCTGCATAATAAAATTATAGTGTGGATGTAGTCAAATTCCCGCTTCATTCAGCATGGAAGATTGCTGTAGTAAAAAGGGATGTAGAGTGGAAAGAGAGAGAAAAAACAAAGGGAAGTTTGACCGAGTCACGACAGAAAGTAGTTCACTCTTTTGAGTGTACGTACAAAGGCTTGAACTTTGGCTAAAGTTTTGTGTGTGGACGCCGTCACTACACACACACATACACATTGCACTGCCATGAAAAGAGAAAGAAGAGAGTGGCGAAAAGTTTTCGGGGAGCAAAAGGCGGTAAAGGGAAAAGGGCATATGCAAAGAATTTGCACTTCCCCGTTTCTCTCTCTCTCTCTCTATTCTATTTTCTCTATACAGCTCTGCTTGTGCTTTCTTTTAGTGTGCTGTCTTTTAGTATTATGGATGAGGAACCTTGTCGTTGTCAAAGATTCGGAATAAGTTGAGACACTCTCCAACTCCCCCTCCCCCGTATATTCTGAACGGAGAACCAAAGTCTACAAAAGCCTTTTTTGGAAAATTATGGGTTTCACCAAAACAAAAGCCTTCCTCTTCTCGCCTCTCCTAACAGCTCTCAACTATTCACACAAAATATAGACCAACAACAATCCGAAAAGCTGCTTATCCAAATCCCGATTCTGCTACATGAACCTTCCGCCATTTCCCCTCCCCCCTCCCGCTTCATAAAATACTTTCTCCTCTTTCATCCCGCCACTTCCCTCCGACAAAACTTGGCTCATGTTGAGAGGGGAAAAGAGGGAAAAATCTATTGAGAAAATCTCCTTCATTTACACTGCCTGTCCTTCCATGATATTTGTGTGTGTGTGTATTAGAGGGAAGACTAGATTTTCCCCTCAAAGACTTTCCAAAAAAATAAAAGTGAATTTATATGTAGAGAGAGGACAGAATGGTGGAGATGGAAGAGAAAGCAAGATAAAAGTGAATAGCGCGCTTCATTTTATAGCTTATGGACTCTCGCAAAAAGGATAGTTACATTTGCAAGTTGAAAAGGCAATGATTTATGCAGGGACCAAGACAACCAAAAAAGTATGAGGATGATGTGGTAGGAAGAGAGTTCAACTTCATTAAGACTTATTTCTGTATAACTCGAGTCCCTCTTCCCTTCCCTTTGAAATCAAATGATGGACATGAAAAGAAAGAGTGGAAAAATTGGATTTTTCCATGGAAAAGTAGCCGTGGCGGAGGAGCCTTTCACATTCCATGCATTTCAAGAAGGGAGGGGAAGGGAGGACGAGGAATGAGGAGAGGCAGTGTCAAGAGTTGAAAGTGGAGTGTATGCTTTCTCTGCCTTCTCTGGAGAAAAGAAAGTGAGTAAAAGTGAGTGACTCCTTCTCTTTGCTTGGATAACCAAATGGCTTTTCAATTTGTAGACAATTCAAAGGGAGGGGAGAATCCTCTTCCCACATTGAGGAGGATCCGTCGGAATTTCCATGACAGAATTGCTTAATCTCAAATTCTCGGGGTAATCAATAGGACAGGGATATGCGTGTGTAGGGTTATGGGAAATCCAAGATGCTCAGTTGTTGAATTTTATTTCATAATAATATAAAGGGGAGGGGGAGATTCAAATTAAATCCCTCCACCCTTTAACTTTATGCGGATCTCCTGATTATCCACTGACTAGAGAGAGACACACCAGTTGACGGAATTGTGTTGAGGAAGGTTTTCAAATTGAATTCTTGATTTGGGGAGGGATAAGAAGCCACAGGGTGTTTCCGTCTTTGGAAACAAGAGTCATTCTGCCCTCATGGTTCATTCCGTGGACGAGGGAAACATGATGACCCATTCAATTGAACCCATGGAAATGGAATGAGACCCATGGAGTTGATGATCATTTTGTTGTGGCTGAATTTCTCCTCGGAGGCATCTTAAGCCGGAATACCCACACATTCATTTCCTCTCCCGCCCCTATATATTTCCTTTTTTATGGAAACTCCTTCAGAGAGAAAGTGACTTCTCTTCTGCCCGCATGCAGGAACAGAGTAAAGGATTTTGTTTGTGTTCGGTTTCCTAAGGGTCCATTGTGGACCATCATAGTCTCTTGTTGCTCTTTATTGGGATCTTGTCGGAGGGCCGTTCAATCGGATGTAAAATAATTCGGAATTGGGATTCTATGGACGGGAATTAAAATAATTGATGCGGTTCAGATTTGTGTGAGATAAATGTAATGGTGGTTGGGAAATAATCAATTCTCTATTTGCTTTTGTGTTGTAGGTGAGCGAGTTGGAGTACATGCTGAAGCAGTCCCCGAAAAAGTTCCCACAGTTCAATACAATGTCCCCGCAGCATGAGAGTGGTGGGGGCAGTGGAGGTCATCACAACAGAATGGACGAAGTGGTCACTTGCAAAGTGGCAGAGAGAGTCAAGTTGAGTCAGTGTCGGACGAGTCCGGGTCAAAATTTGAATTCCAAGCGAAGCTACCACAATAACAATGTTCTAAATAATAATAACTGTCATCATCACCACCACCATCACCAGTCAATTCATTTGAACATGGTCCAATTACAACAACAACAACATAATTCCCCGACCCATTCGGGTGGGCACAAGTTGGGTCATTCGGGGAAGAATAATCATAATAATAGTAATAGTCATGGGAAGAGTCATCTCTTCACGGGTCAGGAGTTGGTGGCGATCGGGAGCGCGTGCAGTACCCGGATCGTGGAACATTTGGTCCAGCCACTCCAGGACGAGTCGACGGTGAAAGAAATGCAGCAGTCCCTGTCCCTCTCCGCGAATCTCTCCAGTCGATGTGGGGACGACGAGGCGGCCGTGGCGGCTGTGGGGTCCCTGGTCGAGGACAAGATCCATGAATTTGAGATTGAGACGGAGAGACTGAATAGTCGACTGGAACATCTTCGCTCCCAAAATGACGTGCTCACCCTCAACCTGGACGACGCAAAGAGTCACTCCGACAGACTCACCGTTCTCCTCGGCAAGTATGAGTCGAACAATGTGGGTCACCAGATTGCACTCAGCTTCAGGTGAGTACTCATTAAATTCCACAAATGAACCCACACACACGCACATCTGCCCACATCCCCACCAACCATTGTCTGTCATTACATCCCACTTCTTCCCTCCCAATCCCATTCCACAAAGAGACACACAATTTGTGAAACGCCCCAGTCTAATGGAAAAGAGAGAGACGAGGAAATTCGGAGACACTGAACAGCTGAACTCGGGCTCCATTACAGCAGACACCAGACCATCAACTTGAAGACTGTAAAAAATTATGCCACATCTCCGAAAACTGGTTAAACCCGGAAAGAGAAGAAAAAGAGGGAGAGGCCATTGAATGTGCCTGTTTTTGTAAGACAGTCACATGACCTCCTCCAAATTCCATGTTACAGAATTTTTCATGGCATTGTATGTCCTGTTTTCATAAGGCTTTGTAGGAGACCTTCTCTCTTCTCTTCCACACAGAAGAAATCCTCCCACATCTCCCCGTTTAGAATTCTTGTGTGTGTGTTTTTATATCGATCCTTTTGATCCTCTCCCCCCCCCCTTCCTCTCGCTTTCTCTCTTTATGAACATTATTATTGAATTGAGGAAATGGCTGTGTCGTCCGTGTGTTGTTTTCCCTCCTCCACTCCGGAAACACATCCACCCATCCACATCTTATTCCAATTCCAATCATCTTTTATTTCAACCATTCCTCCGTCTGCGGGAGGAGGAGGGACAGTACAAACAGAAGGACGACTGTTGCAAAATATTTGATTTCTCGGAAAATACAAGGAAATTCCCTCTTCCACAATTTAGAGTCGGGCGGTTGGTCGAGAAACTTTTCCTATAGATAGACTGTCAAAGTTTATGAGGAAAGAAGGCCATTGTGAAATATTTATGATTCAAAGTTTTAGTTTTTGATAAGAGTCACATTTTTTATCTCAGTCCTTTATTTGACGCCTAGCCGCTGTGCGGAGTCATCTCACATATTGGAACGTGTGTCTGTGTGTGAGGGTGTAGTCCCGGGTACTTATGGATCTCATGTGTGGATGGCTTGATCAATATTTAATCATTTCAAACAATCGCCTCGGCTAATACATTGAAAAAATGAAAGGAAAAAAACTGGGTGACAAAAAAATGGCCGATGAAGGAGTGTGCGGGAGTTAAGAGAGTGAGGAGAGTTTTGTGTGTGTGTCTCATGTCGTGAAATAATGTCATCTATAGTAGACCATACAACTTTTGACAAGTTCATATCTCGACCATTTCATCTCTCCTCGTCTGAAGAAATAATACAGAGAGGATAGGCCCATATCTAGACGCATAAAAACCAGGTGACTCCTCTGCTTTCTCTGCCTCTTCCCCCCATGGGGGGAAAGAGGATGACTGGTTGCTGCTGCTCTGTTATTGTCATGGAGCCATGTCTCGGCTGGAACAAGGCATGGAAAACCATTATGAGAAGCCAACTACACACACCACCATCAAGTCATATACGCCATAAATAACAAAAATGTGCCTCCTCTCTTTTATGGAAACACCTCGGAGTCTCCACGTCACATTTCTGCGGAGGATCCCCTCCTCCCTCGCACTCCTCTGTATTATCGTAAACCAAGGTCTCCATTCCAGTCATCTATGTGTTTCTTATTATTATGCCCTTTTCTATGTACGCCCTTCTTTGTTCGACTCGGATCACACTTGTAGCTTTCTCCTCCCTCTCACAAATAATAACAATAATAATAATTTTTTACAAGGGGAGAGAGCAAGTAGCACTCCTCACGGGGAGAGCTCAAGGCTGGAGCATGGATTCACATGACCCGCCTCCTCACAATGGCCTCATCATTAATCTTTGTGTTTGTTCGGAGAGAGAGAAGGAAATTTCCAGTTGAAGAGGTGAAATTCCATATTTTTATATTACATGAGATACCCACCACATTGTTCTCTTCAAAAGAAGACCTGAGGAGACTTGGACTGGGGCTGTGGAAAAATCCAAAATTTTGGAAAAAAGGAGACTTTGTATTTATTTTGGTCTGAAAAGAAATTAAAGTTGTAGGACTTCTCCCTTTACAGCACAACTTTTGTGTGTGTGGCCCGGTTTTCTGGAAACATTATTGTTGAGGCTGTGTGTGTGGACTAAGGATTTGATCCACATCTCATCCTCTTTATGGACTCGCAATTTATATGATACATCTGTGTGGAGAATTTCAAAGGACGGGAAATAATGATCCAGATTTTCTCATTTGGAGAAAGAGGGGAAAGTTGGGAGAGAGAGGGAAAGAAAATGTTCAAAGAGACTTTCATGAGTGAGAAAAATAAGCTTGTTTCCTACATATCGGAAGTAATGGAAGAGGTCAGGGGCTGGAGGATGAAACAGACGAAAAAAACAAGATTCGTATTTGTGTGTAGTTTTTAAACTGGGTAAAAGGGGGACAGGGAATCGATAGTTGAGGAAGAGAAGAGAAACTCAAAATTTATTTTTAAAACGTAAAAAGAGAATAATCCTCTGGCAGTGACAGAATTCCCTCTTCCCATGTCCTTGCCATATCAATTCCTGGAAGGGATCAATCCCTCTCTCTCGAGGAATTGTGAGGCTAAGCATATGATGTTAATATGACCAACATTTGCCAGGATGTATCCGGGTTGTCCATCTTGATGTAGGGAATTGAGAGGCGAGGAGGGCGGGAGTGAAAGTAATTTCACATGTGGTGATGGATGATATCCGGATTTTTCGTCATTTGCTTCCAGCAAATGATGCTCCCTTCCCTGTCCACACACACACGCGGAATCCAGCGAATGATGGAAGGGGCTGTCTGACTGGGCACACAATAGGTTAGGTGGCTGGAGTCGGGCACTGGGTTTGATTAAAGTGGTTCTGTTCTCGGGGAATGTTGGACACATTCTCCACTGATCCTTTAGTTCTTTGGAAATTGATTGAACAAAGGGACCCAGAATATAGCAACCATGAATTCTCTTCCCTCTCTCCAGAGACCCTCCGAACAAGTCAAATGAAATACCTATTAACTATCCCATTACTTACATATTATCCTGACCAGACAACAACTTTTTCTCATCTGACACTTTCAAACTTCCCCCTGCCCCATTGATTTTTTCTATCAAAAATATTCTCCTTATTATCTTTCTCTGGAGAAAAGAAAGAAGAAACTTTTTATCCAAGCCTTTACTCCTCACATACCCCCACCCATGTGTGTGTGTGTGTAGTGTCTTGTAATTATTTCACTCGAACGCAGCCCTGCGTCAGCTCGAAGTGACGGGACGTGGGAAAAATCTCTAATTAATTAATTAATCGATTTCCCGGGGCGGATAATAGTGAGTGGAGATGGGATTTTTTACACACACACACAAATATATTTTGTACCCTCCCAAGTGGGTCAGGAGTAATTCCGAGAATGTAATAATAATAATTTTTGTTCCTTTGGCAGTGACCAACTGATAGAAGCGTACGACGTGTTGGTGGCCCTGCTGGAGAGTGAGTTGGGGTTACTCCTTGCCAATTGTCGGGCAGCCGGGATTGGGTCCTCCAACAGCACGACAACAATCACGACGAATGGGTCATCTTCGTCGTCCATGACGACGTCCACGAGTGGAGGGAACAATAACAATCAGTCGCTGGAGGACGACATCGACGTGGCGTCCCTCCTTCAACGAGCTAATGAAAATAGAATGACGGCTGAAGTAGCAGCTCGTAGTCTCATCATCCGAATGGTGGATTCCCCGGGTTCCGAGAATAACAATGGAATGATGCTCCATCTCCCCCCTCCCCCCAATCACCACTTGGGACACAACAATTGTGTGACGCCTTGGGAGGACGCCTCTTCCTGCAGTCAAACCCTGAGGTACGTAAACCTACTAGTATAGTTTATCTCCAACTCCACAATGAAATCACAAACATCCTCTTTCTCCATGCCAAACATGACTTTCAGCATGAATGAGGCTAAGGCAAATAGGGAAAAGATTTTCCATGTTGAGAATAAACTCCGCACTTCCGCCCCACTCGAGATTATTTAAGTTTGCAAACAGAACAGATGGATGCAAAGATGGCTGAGTTTTCCAGGATGGTAGAGAGACAGAGGAAATAGTTAAAGATGAGTCACATTACGAATTCAGTCTTCAGGAGGAAGAGTCCCTCCTGCTGTCGGTGTGGTGTCCGTGTGTGGAGATGTCATTGACATTCTCGGGTGTAGTGTTCAGCGGGGAGTTTGGAAGATCCCATTTACAGTCACACCGTCACAAGGTGACTTCCACAGCGTCAAGGAGACGGGTTTATCCATCATTTAAGTAGGTGGAAAGACGCCGTGTCTCCATTTTCTCCAGTCTGGGAGGCTCACAACGACTGCACAGGTCATGAAATAAAAATGACATCAAAATGGACCTTGTACTTAATTGAAAAAAGATTGAGTGCTCGCTCAAGTCGTCCATCAACAATGCACCACCCTCATTATCATTACAGTTTTATGAACGGATTGAGAGAACCAGCACCCACTACTCCTCCGCCTGTGATGAGAGCCAGAATTTATATTTGAACTCTCTTCCTTGTTCGAGTCAAGTTGTGCGAGAATGTACACACTCAGCGGAGAATACATGCATAACACACATTGTGCTCATGTTTAGTCTATGTAGTGTGGAGAAGTCGGAGATATCCTTCTCCCTCTTTTTGTTCCGAAACTCGTAATAGAATATATAATTTTTAATCCAGAAACTGTAGTACACTCACACATCAACAGCGGATGGGGAAGGAAGGAGTCTGATGAAAGTTGGAGTAGATGCAAATGGAATTCATTGAAATTTTTACAATCTCCCTCACTCTATCCCCCTGTTTAGCAAACGTAAATGAATTTGTGTGTGGGAGTTTGGAGTCAAAAAGAAAGTTTTTTTCTTCGCTTATATTTTTTTTTGAAAGTGGAGCAACTAACATGATGGGCAACCAGATTTGGAAGGGAAAAAAGTAAAGAAAAATAAAGTTCTTAGAGTTGATTTAGTGTGCTGAGCACTCAACAACAAACACACACGCACACGTAGTTAAAGGAGGAAGAGCTGGTTATGCATAAGAAGGGGTGCAGGGGATTTAAATGTAAAGCTGAGACTGATGGTTGTTTACGTAATTATTTTATTTGTATTTTGGAGTTTGAGCAGACTATTTTCCTGAACTTAGTCATTCACTGAGTAATGATGTAATCCCGTGGAATCAGGAAGAAGAGAGGGGAGTGGAGCCCAGATTAACTCTACCACAAACCTTGAATCCCTCAATTCGCAGTTGGGAGGAGGAGACAGCTTGCCAGAGGTGCATTATTAAAGGTAGCTCAAGGAGGATAGTCAAGAGTAAACTGTAAATTGCTAATTTGTGGACCGTTCTCAGCCTCTAAGAGGGAGCAATTTGTGTCCTTAGACGCACTTGAATGTTTGTAGAAAAACGTTGAGAGGGAGGGACGTCCTCACGGAGGAAAGTGAAGGAAAGTAGAGAAGAGAGGATGGATATTGAGCTTTTCACTTGGCTAAATTTGACAATAGAATGGGATGGAGTGAGGTTGATGAGAACTCATAGTTAGCCGAGGGAGATGGAAAGAGAGAAAGTAAGTGAAAGTGTGTCTCTCTGAGGATGTTGTGCTCTGTCACCAGCTGCCAGCTGCCTCAAGTCTTTCTCTCCACTAGACTTTCTCCTTGTGTAACCAAACTCCACATTTGGGTTAGTTATCCTAGTTAGGCGTGTGTGTGTGTTCTATTATCTACATCATGATGACGACTCGTTCCATGGATTTGTCTGTCTGTCGTTCCGTGTATTTACTAGTCGTCAGTGGACCGGAGAACAATGGAGACTCCTGTTTCCCGGGGATGAGGCGGAGAATGAGACTGGAGAGGCTTATTATTATATTTTGCTAAGTCTATTTCTACAGGCTAATACGAACTTTGATACTTTTGTGGGAGATAGCCGAGAAATGGAACGAATTTCTCTCTGTTTGTTCCCAAGACCACAGACCACAGTCTCACTCTCTCCCTTGGCATAATAAGCTGTGATTGTGCTGGATATGGGTTAGCGGTGCCACACGGGCAGGGTCCACATTATCATATCATCCTGGCGTGTGGACGGGGATTGTGGGGGGTGGAGGAGAAAATCTTATGGCGGTGTAATTTTGAGCGCTCTTGATCGCTTATCCCATTCTCCACGCATCAGTCCCCACACATGAAAGGATCCAGTCGACCGCAGCCATCATGTATACACAACTTTGGCTGGAGAATATGCTACCCGGTCCACCCTAAATGAGTTTTGTTCTATGGTCATGGATACATACAAATATTAGTTAGGCGTGTCCTCCGCCTCCATTCATAATATTTTTCCCGTCCCTCCGCCGCCTCCCTGGACTTGACTTGACGGCTGTTTTTCCTGTGGATTTATACCATCATAAAATGCAGGGACGACTCCATTATTATTACATGATAATGGAGAGGCTAAATGCAATTCACACACACAGTTTGGATACACAATCCTCAGACGATTGTCTACACAATTCCTGAACCACACACAAACACAAACTTTATTTCTCTGTAGGACGGAATTTAACGGTCGACATGGTAGAGGAACAATAGCAACAAATCCCGCTCCCCCTTTTTTCCCTCCTCGCACTGTCTGTTCCAAGGAGGGCTCCTAGAGTCACAAAGTTTTAGTTGAAGTGGTGCCTGGAACTAAGGATTTTGTCCAAGGGCTACAAACCCAATTTCCCAATGGAGGAGGCCACTGCAATTATCTTATTACAAGGGGCAAGGAGGGAAGAGAAAAAGGATGAAAGTTTTCCAAAGGGGAAGGAACCTCATTGGCGTCTTACATTCATTCGAATGGACAATTTCCGGGTCCTTGCCAACGGCACTGGGGCTTTACATTGACTAATTTTCGGAAATTAGATTAGCATTTGGGCAGAGCCATAAATTTTGTCTTGTAATTAAATATCCTGTCGAATGCATAATTGATCGCTCGGAAGAGACGAATGAGACTGACATGTCTTGAACATGTTCACATCTTCCAGTCTGTCTTTGGCGGGGATGGGAATTATTTCAAGTCGTCAATTTCTGCTCCATTTGACTGCCCCTCCTCCGCGTTAAATGGGAAGGACTCAGGACGACCATCTGTAAATTATTACCCTGGATTTTAGTACAAGTCGCTCATAAAACGGGATGGTTAATAATTTTTAATTGAGAACAGCAAACAATTATATTAGATGGAGGAAATAATCCAGCCCGAGCACGTCAGTCCAAGGACTCTCGTCGTAATGTATGGTCTTTGAAGGAGATCCATGATTTATGTGTGAACGGAAGGATGAGGCATCGAGTCGTATATGGGATTTAAAAATTTGCTCAACTGGTTTCGTGTACTCCGTGAAGGAAGGAAGCTGGTTGCATTTTCATGTTGATATCCCCACGACAGATTTTAATATAAATGCAAAATTTAACCATTTAGTAGTCTAGCTGCATCCCACTCACCCACACTCCCTCCCTACCTGACGTCAAAATCTATGAAAGTTAATTAAAACTGATGCTAATGCTTTGCCCAGAGACTTTTCCTGTCAAGAACTGGTTGACACGGACACCACTCAAACCAACTGACAAAGCTTCTCCATTGAGAAGAGTGTGCGTGTATGTGTAACTCCATCCGTACGCTGTTCATGAGAGGCTGAGAGTGTGGAATGATGCGGAGGAAATTAAAATAATTTCGAATAATGCATCCAGTCCATAGGACTAGCACTTAGCCTTAATAAAAGTGCGTAAAAGTTGAAGCAGAGAAGATTCTGCTCAGTAGGTAGTTTAGGCGGAGGTGGGCTGAGTGACTGTACAAAGATGAGCCTTGAAAAGGAGAGAGGAAGAGTTGATGGAAAGGTTCGTTCGTACCCTTCCATCAACGGAGGACATGGAAAGAAAATGCTGAACAAGAACCATCAATGAAGTTTTTTCTCTCTCCTTCCTTCCTTCTGGATTCTAGACGACTGAGTGGGTGAGGGTGTGTGTTCACAACTGCGTTACAGGCCCCATGAATAATGTATGAAGGTGGTGAATGGATGGAGAAAAAAAGGTTCTCTCAGGATCTCTTATATGATCCCATTGTCACGTTGACGACGAGGACGTCCACTGACTAACCTTCCCTCCCCCCGTCTGCCTTTCTCCGTACATACCCACACGTGTATAGGACTTCCGATAGGGAGAAAGTCGAATGTGTTATAGGGAAAGAGCCTCAACTTTCTCTCATTTCCCGGCCACGTCGTCCTTCAGTTAGTTCGAGTGTAGCTGGGAATTTAACTCATCAAAATTAGCTCTGTTTGTCTCTTTTGCGAGTCTCGAGAACTCGGATTGAATTATCTTTCTTGTACTTTTGGACAACTCACCGTCATTCTACATAATTTCCCACACTCTTCAACTTTTCCCTTCATTTCCAGAAATATTTACGCCACGTTCCGTGTCTTTGTTCTGAGCTCCGAAGGAACGTGTGGTCGGTCTATTGTGACACACGCATCTGTGTCAGGATTTTTTGAGAATGACCAAAAAAAGAAGGATTGTGGAGTTGGTCCTGGGAAAATGTGAGTGGAGGGGATGGTGCTAAATTAAAAAAGATTCTAGATTTATAGGGAGACGGATGGGAGGGGAGGGGAGGCTGTAGATAACATCTTTTAAATCGAAATCATCCTTCAGTCTCGAAGACTTATCAGGAGGAGTTGGTCGGGAGAAAAGTGTGAACTATAAACTTTTACGACAATCGTTCCTACTTTTTGACAATCCGCTTTCCCATAGCAAAGCCATTGAGAGTCTTATCTCCTGCCTCTCCCATATATAAAACTTGAGTTACTAACTATAAAATTGCCGACGTGAAGTCAAGGAGGAGATCCGAGGAGGGGAGGCTCGTGATGGTGGGTGTAAAGTGTAATCATAATAATTAGATGAAAAGATAGGATCAACAACGCACATTCACTCCGACTCCCTCTTTTCTTCCTCTTCCCAGAGTCTTTTTAATTCTTCTTTAGAAACTCGTATATATGCTGATTGTCCTTCCACTCACTTGTTGAGACCAGTTCAGATCTTGGCTGTGAGTATAAATTAAATGCTGATTTTCACATTCAAATTCGGATTGGGCAGACTGTTGTTCGTGTACTCGGAGCTAAGGATCAGAATTGGAGTTTTATTGAAGAAGGGGAGGAAGGGGGAAGGAATTAAACTGTGAATGTATTTTTATTTGAAATATAGGCCATCCAGAGTTCTGCCTCGTTCTCTGAAAAAGTTAAAATACTCTGTATTGTGCATGTATCCGAGGGAGGAGAATATTGTAGTCGAGATAGGGACTAGGGTTTCATTCTGTTGGCTTGCTAAAAGTCGTTTGTTTACAGCTTTCAATATGTATTGTACATGGTAACGGGGAAGGAAGGGGGGAGGCATTCGAGAAGGGAAGAGAGAGAAAGAGTCTCTCTCTGGGGAGAAGCAGGAGTTGCGAGTGTTGATGGAAGTTATTTTTTTCCTCTCTTTTCCTTGCCAAAAAAGTAGGAGCATGCCGAGATCCTAGACATGCTAATATGAATTATGCATGTTGCAAAACAAAGTAGGGACGTACATGCATACGTGGACACAGAATATATCCATTGGAAACTCATTCCGTATCATGAGATATGAGTTTTGTTCCATAAACAGAAAGAAAAGTGAACACAACACAGAAGGCCAGGTTCCGGTTCTCACTGTTTCCGGCTTTCATGCATCCAAAGTCTGCTTAGCATGTCTCGAAGAGGTGGATGTTGTGCTGCCACGTACATGGTCTCTAATGGCCGCTTATGGATGACAAAAAAGAGAACGAGAGAAAAACACATTTGCCAATGGCACGGCACTAAAAGAGTAGGAGGAGAAATTTCTTTTTGCTATAACATTAATTAGGTCTTGGTAGGGTTCTTCCAAGGACATGGTTACCCACTAAGTAAGTAGGTAGTCCCCACAATAATAATAATCATATGAATTATATGGGCATGGTAAAATGATTTCCAGAGATGAAAATCTTGGAGAAAAAAGTTGGGAGGAGGAGGGGAACAAGAAAAGGGAAGAAATCAATTGTGTGGAGAGTAGTACATCATGTGTGGAACATTGAAAATATTTGAAAGAGGGGAGCAAAGTGTACTGAGGGAGGGGCCCTGCATATAAGTGTAATGATGGTCTACATTGGGATGGCGTTGGAAAGCAATTACCGGGTAGAATGGGAGGGGTCCAGAAATAGATAGTCATCCACCTTTGTATGTAGTACAGAATACTGTGAGAGATTTGACCTAATTGATTTCTCTTGGCCTCTTGATTGTAGCTCTGCATCGAGTCTGGGTGACGGAAGTAACCACAGTCAGCAGAGTCATCATGACCGGGGTTGCGGGTCGGGAGGAGACAGGGAGAGTCGGACAGGGAGTGTGGAGAAGAATGAGGAGCAGCGCGTACGAGATCTAATCATTCAATTGAAGACGGACAGAGAGGCGGTTCGAAATACTGTGATGGAGTTGGAGAATTGGAGTGTGGAACCAATGTCCCCGGTCCGACCCAGTCTGTCCCCATGTGATATTCTCGAAGCTCGGAAACTTGACTTGGAGACGGCTGTTCTCATGCAAGAGTTGATGGCCATGCGGGAGGATCGTGCGGAATTGCGGGCTCAATTATTTCTTCTAGAGAAGGAGAAGGCCTCAGTCGAGTTCAAACTGGAAAGTTTTGAGGCTCAGCAGGAAGCGTACAAAGCGAGGATCAATCATTTAAAAGCCGAGATTTCGGACATGCAGGAAGCATCAACTCTCCAACTCCAAGAGGCCCAAAATCTAAATCAAAATACTACACAACAACAGCAGAAGGAGGAGGAGGATGGGAATGCTAACAATAATAATGGCATTGTTAATAAAAATACTACAATTAATGAGGACCGTGAGATGGTCCTCAAAAAGAGGATACAAGACCTAGCCACCAGTCTGGAGAAAATCACACACAATGCCAATCTGAGAGACCAACAAAGTGCAGAAATGGTGAATGACCTCAAGAAGGCCAATAGTATCCTCATCGACCAACTTGACACGGTCAAAAGAAAGTACCAGTCAAGGGTCAAGAAGATGGAGGAGACATTCATGTGTATGACGGAGAGACACTCTTTACAACTGAAAGGCTGGAAGGAGAAAGCTCAGTCCCTCGAAATTGGCATGATGGAACGGAATCAGCATTTGTAATAACCATGTAAATACAAAATATTATATATATTATGTAAAATCATCAGCAAGCAAATAATCTTTTACAATTTGATGATTTTTACACAATAAATACACACGGTGCGTCTATATAAATATAACTCCTCTTTGTATAGGTATACTTATACTTATAAACGTATTCCCTACATACTATGTACATTACAATGGGAAAAATACATTTTACGAGAAGCTTAAAAACCTTATTTTATCCCTGCCTGTCGTAAAAATACAAAGTGATATATATACGGAATTGTGTGTCACTGTCAGAACAGCAAACATACTTATCTACAACATAAATAAAGATATATTATACATACATAGATTCCAATGTTATGAACCATGTACTTAAATAATTAACTTGTTATAATATTTACAGTGAAATATTTGAACTCAAAAAACTATTCCGATTATTTAAAAAGATATATATAATATATGATACATCTACGTGAACCTACAATACAATAATAATAACATGTTATATAGTGTTTTGGACATTTCTACTGCGTTCCTCCTGTTTTCCTTTTTCGTACAAATACAACAATAATATATTCCTTCCTTCTGCCGTCGAGAAGAAAAACTCAAATTGTTATGATGATCCTTCGTTTGTACTATGAAAGTTCCATACAATGGAAAACAGTAATAATTATAATCATTGTAGAGTCTTCCTCAGTTTGTTCTGATTTCAAAATTATTGTAGTTGCCTATTACAGTACGGTCAGCTTATCGGTTGTATGAAAGTTCCCGGGAAGAAATTTGCGGGAAATGTTTGAAATGAA
>WJFB01001168.1:0-36351 GCA_009870185.1 Pygmarrhopalites habei
TTACAACACCTAAGGGTATATCGTTGGCCTTCCTGCAAAATAGCACATCTGCATTTCACCCCTGACGCAGTATCAAAGCGAGCGACAATTGAGCCATGAGAGTATATGCTGCGTTTGGGGCCAAACGCAGATGTGCTATTTTGCAGGAAGGCCAACGATATTCAGAAATTTAGATGTTGGGTAAACTCTCGGATTTCCCAAAAATTTTTATTGCATAAATTGTCACAAAAGTTTCTTTAATTTTGAAATACTATTCGAAGATTTTTCCCGTGTCATAAAAAACCCAGGCAGCAAATCCAAGTACGGTACTCATCTTCCTGCCGTTGTTGTTCCACTGAGGTTTTTTTAAGGGGTAGAATCTCATGCGAGTTCACGATCTCTCTTTCTCTCTCCTTTAGTAAAAAAGTTTGACGGGGAAAACAATGGAGAGTCAAGTGTTTCCTTACACACATATATAGTACAGGCTGTACTGTACAGCATACACACAAATGGATGTGTGTAGGCTGTGTAGTCATTTTAAATTAGAATCGTACACTTCATCCTTGTGTGTGTGTGTGTGCACTTCTCTTGAACGTTTCGAGTGGGGAAAGAAAAACACTTGAGATTTTCAATGTAAATTCAAGTGTTGTAAATTATTTATTTACATTTACCCATGCCCCTCTCCCTTTCCCTTCTCCTATTTTAATTAATTATTCTCTCAACTTTGTTTTAAGAAACACTCTGGAGGGGATGAAAAAAAAATTGTTTTTGATAAATATTTAATAGTGGAGCCGTCAAGGATTTTCAAGTGAATTTTCTTCTCTCTCTAAGAAGGAAAAAAGAGTCTCCTTGACGAGGAGCAAATCTCCAAGAGCAAAGCTTTGAGACGTGTGGAGAGGGGAAAAGATGGAACACTTTACATTTTTCCTGCATTAGTCTGGATGAGTGAGGAGAGGCGACGACGACGGTTCGGTCCGGATTGTCATCCTCACTCGGGAAATATGACATCGACTTACTCAATCCTGTACAGGAGGATCCAGAATATATGAATACAACACACACACGCACTCCATTAAGCTAATCACCCCTCCTTCACACACTCCTTACCTCGGCTTCATTTAACCTTTGCCCTCCGTTTTGTCCAGGGTTCTTCCGCAAAATCAGTCACAGTTCTTGGTGAATAAGTAAGGAAAATGTGGGAAAAAAAGTTTTTTGAACACCCTGTAAAGGCAAATGAGAAGCAATTCGCTTCTTTTGCATCACAAAGTGATGCAAAAGAAGCTCTGCTCAATTTAAGTGAGACGGGTTTATACTCGACAATTTGTAAGATCCAAGGATACCCATTTTTTTCAAGAGAGTCTTCACTGATTAAAATTTTTGTGTGCATTTTTTTACAGAATTTAAGAAAGGAAAATTATTAAAATTTTGTAGTCGAATATTTTAACAAATATTTTGTAATCTGGGAAGAAAAATACAAGGGGAAATAATTAATTTGAATTTTAAAATTTTATTTCCATTTTTTATGCAGGAAATTAAACCACGAAAAATTTTTTAGACATATGACACTGCTGGACTTGGACGCCACTCAGACATCTCTTTCCTTGAAGAGTTTAACCAAGAAGAATAGTTTTAAAAAATTTCATAATTGGCGACAGTCGTGCTACTTATAAGTCGATCTGATATTAAACCCTACATCTTCAAAGTTTTATTTGCAATTATTTTTCTACACTTTCACCATCTATTTTCACTCTTCTCTCTAGAAGTGATCTCAACTGAAGTTTTCCTTTCCCACCTTCCATTTTCTAGCACTTACGTTGTTGAATTATTTTCTTTGCAAAAATTGGCAAAGGATCGCCCCAATTTCAGCGAAAAGTGAAAGTCCTTCAGAAGAAACTCTTCTTACATTTTTGCACTGTCCTCCACAAATATTTTTCTAGTGGATTTTGGCTAGAGGTTTTGACTTGGGAATTTGAGTGATCTCCACATTTTTTCATTTTTTCCCTTTTTTTCTGGAAAATCTCTTGGATTTCCACACTCCTTTCTGCTGGTTGTTTTAAGGACCATCCACGCACACACACGTAGAGAGAGAGATTTAGACCCCTCTTTCCTACTTCTATCCAGCTCGTGTGTGTGTGTGAACCTTTGACGTATTTTTTAGTCCTCACTTCCACTTTTTCTCTCTCTTGAAAAAGTGTGAGGCGTGAGTTTTTTCAAAAAATTTTCTTCCTCTTCCTCTTCTTTCTTTAGGACTGGCTTTCGCCAAAAAGTGTCAACATAACTTTCACTTCGGCCGTCTTTCCCTTTTCAAACTTTGGCCTGAGCTCAACTTTCTCCCTCTCTCTCTCTCGGTACGTGTGTGTGGTGACGAGGACGACGTTCAAAAGATGAGGATGATGAGATGCTGGACAAAGTATGGAAGGGTTTTCAGAGGAGGAGAAAAGCGGAAGTCTAAAAGCAAAAAAAAAAATTTTTTTTTCAAAGTTGCCCATAGCTACAAGTGTAAAAAGTTCTCACTTCTTCTTCCATCCCCTCAAGGCAAGGCGCTCTCTTTCTCTCTCTCATTCTTTGCTCTCCAGCGTCTCTGGTCGTAAATAATGAGGTGCTGAATTAAATATGAGAACTCACTCATCTTCCCATGAATCATACTCATCTCAATCTCTTCTCCTCTCCCTTCCTAAAAGCTTTCAAACATTTCCTTATCCTTTTTGCCATGCCCTCAAACCATCTCGTTTTCCATGCACACACACGCACATACACAGCATAGACGATAGACACAAGGAAAAGATTGAGTGCTCAAATTTTTTTGAAAAATCCCGCCTCAATACAGTCCAGTTTTTCCAGGAAAACTGAAATGAAAAATAGTTTCACAGAAAAAGAAGAGAAAAGCATTGATCAGTTTTTTAAATAATCCCGCCGATGAGAAATAAGACGGCATGGCAGCTTTTAGTGACAATTGGGTGAAAATCAGTTTTCCTCGGACTCTGGAATTTTTGTGCGATTTTCCTCCGAGCAAGAATATTTGGAGGAGGAGAAATTTTTGGAAGAGGAATTTCATTCAAAGTTTAAATTTCTAACGGCCATTCATGAGAGCAAACTCTTTGTTCACTGGGACAAGTTTTGATGAGAAAAAAAACTTGTTCTCTCCTCCTGCTCCAATAATACATGTGGGATGGATAACGTGCCTGTGTGTGTGTAACAGATATGGGTTATGTGGAACAACTTGCTCTCCACACACGCGTATTCCCATACACTCAGCTTCCATAAATATGGGAAGAGAGAGAGAGAGAGAGAAAGAGAGGAAAATTATAAATGCCTGGAGAAATGACAATCGAAACATTCTTTTTTTGGTGGGGGGACGGACATTCAGAATTTTAATCCGGCATGAACAGACTGGAATGCAATTATTTAATTGGATTTAAAGCGTGGAGATGATCCAAAGGAGGAGAAGGAGGTGGATGAAGGTGGAAGATGGAGGAGTAATAAATTTAAAATTTTAAGCCATGAAAAAAGGATAAATAAAAAGGGTTTTTCCACAGAAACTTATTTTTCCTTCTTCTCGGAAGGGACAATGGAGCGTGTGGGGATGGTGGAACGTAATGAGGAGACCTCCCACAAATACACACACACACAGTCCAAGAGACTCAGAGTCAGACACATGTATGTACAAGAGGCACACGGGGAGATGCATTTTTGGGAGTTTTACAAAAGAGAGTCACAATTGACTATTCACGTCTGGCTAAATTGAGTGCCCATTCTCAAAAATTTAAATTCTATTCTTATGCTCTGCTTTACATAATCAGCCAGGGATGTGTGCATCTGGAGAGAGAGAGAGAGGGGGGAAGAGAGAGTGGTTCATTTGTAATTCATCCCACGGGTGAGTCGCTGTGTGTGTGTATAGGAACTACCGTAAAAAGGACTAATGACGTCCATACAAAATTTTGAAAACTGTGAGAAAAAGAGATTAAAATGGATAACATTTTTGGTTCACCTTTTCTGTAGAAAAGCACAAACATCCGTGAATTCACATGAGCGGCGTCGTAGTCCAACAATTTTCTGTTGAAAACTGGCGTTAGTCAGTAACCATTTTTTCAAAAAAATCAATGAAAAAACAGTTTTTGTGTCTCTGATTAATCCAGAATAAAAAACGGCCGTGTTTTGTTACATTGTAAAATGCAAATTGGAGCTTTTTGAACGAATTTTTGACGTTAAAATTGTAAAACTAAATATTAAAAATATTTAAAAAATTAAATAGCCTGTGTGTTTATTTTCTACGAGCCTCACTGATTGACCAGGCTCTTCCCCTGTCTTTTACGGAATGGAAATGAGTGAGGGTAAATAGAGAGAAAAGGAAGGATTTTGGAGGGTGTAGGGATAATTAAAATTATTCTCCAACTCTTGAGCTCTTGACAATTTCCCTTCTCTCCATCTTTGTCTCTTTTGGAGACTCTGAGAGATGTGCGGTTGAGTCAGGATTTTTGGGAGAGAATGATGTGGAGAGAGAGAGGGGAGAGGATAGGTTGAAATTTAAAGTTAATTATTTTAATTTGAGGGGTGAAATGGAGGTGACAGGAGAAAGGCTTTAAAAAGAGTGACATTCCTCCATTCCACTCTCTATTGACTCTCTCCACCAAATAAGTGGGAAGGGAAGGCATGAAAAGAGATGAGATTCGCTGGCTCAATCACCTCCGTTAACTTGATCATGTCACACACACACACTGGAAGACACGCACAGCCAACGCACACAGGGACTGGAGTGTCATAACAGAGAAAGAGGGAGGAGGGGAGGTTCAGGTTAATTTAATAGGGACATGACTTTTGGAGACAGGCCGACCAAAATCCCGAGACCTTGATAGCAAAATGGAATTACAAGAATTAAACAGGAGCTTCTCTGCTTCTGCTCCAACTCTCGTTCTTCTGTGTGTGAATGAATTTTTTTGTCCACACACACACACACACAATGGAACAAAAGCGTCCGTTTTTTTTGTTGCCAGACAGAAGAAGAAAGGAAAAAATGTGCATCACACATGCATTTGACATGACAGTCCATGGCAGTCCACGGAGGACCAGGGAACTGTTGCATCCCTTTTCTCTTGAAAATGACAATCCCCTTTTTAGCTGTCACGTGGATTCAAAGTTTTCCGGCGCTACACTTTCACAAAAATAATTAAAAAATTTTAAGAAATAGAACTGTTGAATTTTTTATAGCATTTTTTCATCAAATGGAAACGGAGTCTTGGGAAGAATTATCACTGAAATTACAAATTCAAATGTTCTCGCGAAAAAGTCATAAGATTCGATGCCGCCGCCTTCAAATGACAAATTGTGATCTTCACCTTCGCTGTCAGGATGTAGGACTCCATAATTAGGACAAGACATGAGGGCACACACAATTGTTGGGTCCCTCTTTTTATTGTCCCGTATTATCATCATTTGATGGGGAATCATGGGATTGAAATAAAAAGTTAACGGGAAAAGAGTGCCGTGTGTGTCTGTGTGTGTGTGTGTATTAGAAAGATTTAACATGGAGCCGCAGATGATGATGTGGAGAAGAATGATGAGAGGTGGAAGCGTATTGAGGATAGAATAGTTAATTGCAAATTCGTGCAGGTTTTTGATGGAAACGAAATTCACGATTTGTCTCCGGGCATCTCACAGCCTGGGCCATGTGTGTGTGTGTGTGTGTTGATGGCCACATGGTCATAGCTTATAGCATGCCAATGACCAGTACGTGTGTGTGTAAATTTTTTGAAAATCTCTTGCTCAGGATTATTTACTCTAACAATAATAATTTAACGGTGGATCGGCCATTTAATCATAAAATATCATTTAAATAATCATCCGTCCGCCTTGTTGTTCACTCCATTGTGTGTGTGTGGAAATGGGAGTCGTGTGTACCCTGTCCAACAGTACAAGATTAAGTGGCTTCAGGGTTCAAAGTTGATGGGGGCTGTACACACACACACACGCACTCACACACTGGGAATGTAGGTGAGGACGGGTTTACACATATTTTTTGATAGAGTATTGAGAGGCGATGGGGATGTATGTATGTGTGTGTGTGTGTTTAGTGTGCAATAAAAATGTAGTCATTCACACGTGCCTCCTTTTTTTAGAGATTACCCGGAATTTTCATGACCCACAGGACACAAATAGAACGGAGGAGAAAGAAATGGGAGAGAAACGAGGGGTGGACATTGTCGTGTTCTTTTATTTTATGACCGACTTTGATTTGACACAAACACACACACACACCAAAGAGAGAGAGAGAGAGAGACGGGGAGAGGGGAAATAGAGAAGGTTTTTTATGAGGGGTCAAAATGGACCATCAAACTGACGCAGGGTGGACAGACAGAAGAAGGACGATAAACCGGGTGTCAAGAATTCGGGGGGAAGTGGAGAAAGAGGGAGACCGCTTTGGTTTTAATTATCGGTGACAGTTGACACTGTCGGATTTCCTGGGTTTTCAACCGGGTTTTTTGCTCGCGGTGGGTGTCAAAAGTCCGGCCGATTTTCAAGTGGAAATTTGCCTAACTGAATTTATTTCAATTAAAACGTATTTTGTGAAAAAATAATTCGCTCGAGAATTTTATTCAAGGGAAAGCAAATAAAAACTGATGCACAAATATTTATGTAGTTACAAGCGAGCGGCGTCGAAGTCCAACAATTTTTTACACCATTTTTTACTATTTTAAACAATTTTTTGGAAGGAATTTTGTGCCTAAAAACGAAAGATGAATGTGGACTGTAGTCAAAACAATATTAATTTTTTGGTCAATCCTAGCGAAACAACTTTAATTCTCCTCCCGCTTCTCCTCCCTAAAGAATTTAATTATGACTCCCCTTCCCTCCTTCCCTTGTAGTTGTGTAATTTGTTTAGCCATAAAAGTTTTGCCATGGCACGTCCTCCCTTCTTCACTTTTTTGCATAAAATATGTCCTCATAATTCGGAAAGAATTGGGCAGTGTGAAACGATTATGTTTCTCCCGAAACGTGGAGGACGAGGGATGGAGGGGACAGCCATGGAATGAAAACATAAGACTGTGTGTGCGTGTGTGTGTAAAATTTCTGAAATTTTAATTATACAAAACCCCACACCCTCAAACAGACGGTCCTCCTCATAATTCCTCTTTAATTAAGAGCATTAAGAACATTCCCTCGTCTTGGAATCCCCTCCACTTCCACTTTCTCCTCCTCTTCCTCTTCTCGGGAAAATCCTGGATATCAAAGAAAATCTTTTTGTCCCGAGTGACCCTGACCCTGCATGTCCCTGCATGTCAATCCCCTAATTAATCCCTTAGTTCTCAGTTGAGACCCTTCATTTTTCAAAAAAAGAGAGAGGAAGGGTTCATTCTACATTCAGGACGGACCAACAGTCAAAGAGACGGATGGCCCACTTGACTTCCGGCCACACACACGCACACACACATAAAAGAGAGAGAGCCAAAAGCCAAAGTCCACATCCCAAATTTTCCTGGAGAGAAAATTCCAGTGGGGATTAAACCCTTTGACTCTCTGTTTCTTCTCAAGCTTTTCTCTTTGACTCTCTTTTACATGCATCCCCAGAGTCGGAGAAAATGTAAAATCTGAATTTCGGGGAGCAAAACCAAGACTCTGTGTGTGTGTGTGTGTTTAAAGCTTAAACCCCTTGTGACCCACATTCAAACTCTTCTCTCTCTCTCTCTGTCTTTCTGGAGAATGTGACAAAATTACAGGAATTATGCAAACAGAGAGGATAAGACACGCACACACATACACACGCAGACACACGCGAAGAGAGAGAGAGTAAGAGAGAATGTTCAAAATTCTCCACAGCAGCAACAAAACTTGTCTTGATCTTGCCAAAATGTCAGTCCTCCCTGCTCGTCTCTTTTCTTCTTTTCCCACGGGAAAATCCTCTCCAGCAAAAGTTAAAACAAGCCGAGACACACACGCACACACACACACATTCCCTCTCTTTCTCTTTCTCTTATTCCGAGACTCCCATAATATGATACGATCACATATTTCTCTGCTTCTCTCTTTCCCCGCGCCTACAAAAACCGCCGATTAAATTAAACTGAAATTTCCATTGTGAGAAAATCGAGTGTTTTAAAATCCATTTTGAAATTGATCTCCCTTGAGAAAACTCCCGCCTTTTTTAAAAGAAAAACTGACTACACACATGGCAGGATATAGCAAGTCTTTTGGGGATTTTTTGGAGAGCATTTCCGAGTTTTTTAAACCCCTCAATTCCGGGTATTAGGGGAAGAGGGAAATCAAGGATATTCGTGTCAAGGGAATTAAACTCATACCACACACACGCGCATACACACACTCTCTCTCTTTCTTCGTACCCCCTATCCTTGTCCAATTGTCGTCATGTGTCCCACATCATTAGCCGAATTAAAGTTGAAGCCCTTTACTCCGGAAAAAAAATCCGGATTTGTTTTTGCTTTACGACAGTCAACAGTTGAACCCGGAAGAAGTCCCTGCATTAAAGTCACGACACTGTGTGTGTGTGTGTGAGAGAGAGAGAGAGAGAGAGAGAGACGGGGAGAAGGGAAAATGAGGAATTATGAGGAGAGAGCAAAGTTGAGAGTTTTTGTCAGGAAAGAAAAAGGAAGGGGGAGAGAAAGGGAGGTTGGGGAATACCCGAATTCGGATACTCGTAGATTATCTCCCGTGTACTCGTACTGTGTGCGTGTGTGTGGAGTGTACTGCATAGGATCGTACAGGCCCTTCTTTTATGGAAATTCCCTGTAGATTCCCTATCTCCATTGTTCACAAAAAAGAGGGTGGATTATTTCGAATATTTTGGGTAACAAGAAGCAGAGAGATTTGGGAATTGAGAATACCCGGATTTTTGTCTTCCACACACACACTCCCGTACAGCACACACAGCGGAGTAGATAATTTACAATTGTATATTTCTCCATGTATAAAAATGGATTAGTCTTGTTTCTTCTCAAAGTCCATTAGCGCCCACGGAAAATATTCTTTTAGTCAACACAGAGGGTGAGTGGCAGAAAGAGAGAGAGACACACACACGCAGGGATGTGCGGGGAGGGAGAGAGAGGGAAAATCCTGTTACAAAATTGTTTAAAGAGGCTTGTTTGTTGTTACAAGGGAGCATGGAATGGTTCGGCGGGTTTTTGGCGAGGCGGTTTATTAGAACTGGCGGAGAAGAGAGAGTGAGATTTATTTTCAATGTGTTTTCAGAGAGAGAGAGTGAGAGAGAGGAGGGGTTGTGTGTGTGTGTGAGAGCAAATAGACGGGGAGTTGACTCGATGAATTCGAACGAGGACGATTAAAGCCAGTCGCTGATTTATAACTTGATTTTCTTTCAGAGTTTAGACTTCTCTCTCTCTCTCGAAGAGAGAGAGAGAGAGTGTGTGTGTGTGTGTGTGTGTGTAGACTTCACACTTTGCTTAACAAAATGCCCTACTTTCCCCCCTCCGTCTTTCTCTCGCTCCCTTTCTCTTAATAGTAAGACTAAGAACACTTTAGGGACAAATTTTAACCCATGAACCTCTCTCTCTTTGGTGGTGTAGGCTGCATACGAATTTCCCACTATTCCCCTTTTAAGGGAGGAGGAGGGGCTCTTACATACAAAATACATGGACTTCAATTAGTTTCCGAATTTCAAACATTTTGAACCTGGCCCTCATCCTTCTCTTTCTCCTGCCTTTCTCCTGCGATCCTGCCTTGCTTTCTAGTAGCAATGGTAACCATTGAATGGTGAGTGAACGTGTGACTGGACAACTTGAAATCTCCCGCCGACTTCCTTGTTTCCACAGTAAACAATGAGGGAAGTGGGGGAAAGGAGGAAGACAGAGGAAAGAGCTAATTTGTTGGGATTTACTTTTTAAGCTGAATCTCTGGTAACAAACAAGAACCAACACATTATTGTATGTGCGTGTGTGTGCTAGGGAGAGAGAGAGAGATAAGAAGAGGAAGAGAGGGTGAGCTAATAAACAAGACCTTTTCTTTTTTCCCATTACCCGGGTGTACAGGGTCCAGGAAATACAGGGCGTCTGAGATGTGAAGGGGAAAGTTGTGAAAGTCACTTGACAATGGCGGGAAATGTTAAAAAGTGACCAGTTCATTGATTAATTTATTTCGAAATGTTTTTTACCACATATTGCAGTGTGTGCAGATTGCAGAACTTTTGGAAAAAATTCAGGACTATTTTTAATTGCCTTGCTTGTAAAATATGAATTCACTGAACAGATGCGAAAAATTAGAGAAGGTACAGTCAAAATTTTGAAAATTTCTTTCTGGCAGCTTTTCTTCGTATTTTCTGTCAAAAATTCCAAATGTCAACCCTTCAAAAGCTCAGATTTCCACCCCCTTTTTCGTCTGAATATCAGACTCTGAAGTAACAAGAGAGTGACGAAAAGAGAGCGACCCTGTACATATCCTCACTCTTCTTGTCCACGTGTGTGTGTGTGTTTGTGTGTGAAGAGGGGAATGAGTCGAAGTTGTTTTTTGTGTGTGCCAGAATTGGGCGTAATAATTTCTCGATTGACGGAACAAAATCCTCCTTGTTAACGCAAAGAATCAATTTATCTTTGTCTCTGACTTCTTCCCTTGATTCCGAGGCTCTCCTTCAAAAACATACGGCTAAACACACACACGCAAACATACACACATCGAGGGAGGAAGACGGAGGAGAAAGTGAGTGAGGGAAAATTCCGTCATTTTCTCCTAAAATAAATATTATATAATAAGCTCTTCCCCCTCCCCGCGTGTCTCTCTCCCTCCTTTGTGTGTGTAGTGTGTGTGTGTAAAGAGAGAGAGGAAAAACAAGAGGAAAACTGATTAAGATTAACTAAACAACAAAACAAGGAGAAGAGAGAAAAGTTTAGATGTGGAATTGGAGCAAAAAGACGCCACACAACCAACGGAGAGCAGAAGCAAAAGAGAGAGAACATGTCATTATCATTAGGAAAGCATCTGGTGAAAGATTTTCGAGTCTATCCTACTCTCTCTCTCTCTCTCTCTAGGCACACACAGGCACACACACTATAGGCAGAAGTGTGTAGGAAAAGCTCATCAATCCTTCAAGTGATGATGATGGCCTTCCATTCAATTCGCATAATCCTTTAAGCTCAATTGGCAGGGATAAAAGGGTCCAATAGAAATACACACACACACGTTCACGTAGGAACACACGGGTAAAATGTGGATGAAAAATGTAAAAAATGTCTTGTCATTACGACTGACTTATTATACACAAGAGTGGAATGTGTCCCGGGGTTTTTTCTTCTCCTCTTCTCGGGGAAGGGAAAACATAAAGAATGCCTGACGAAATGTCAGTCGGGCTATTGATTGGATTGTGTAGGAGGGAGAAACCCGGGTATTCTCCTTCTGGTGGTAGGGTGTGTGTGTGTGTGGAGGGATGTACATAACGGGGATTTTGGTAATTGAATAGGGATACATGTATGGAAGGTATTGATACGTTGGTAAAAAGGAGGTGATGGTGTAGTGATGGTGACAAATAAGGAGCTTCTCTCTTTCGTTATTTTCTCTCTCTTTCTCTCTCTCTCCGAATGACAGGTCATCCATCATTTCCCACTTCCAAAAACAATGAGAAAAACACTTGAAACCCATCTTTTCTTCCTTCCCTCCCTCCCTCGCTTCTTCGTCTCCTCTCACAATAAATAACATGGCTTTGTTTGTTGTGTGTGTGCGTGTGTGTACTGGTGTTGGGGAAGACTGTGTGTGTCTCACTGTATTTTATATTAGGGTACAATCAACATTTTTTCCCTTGTCTCTTCCTCTCTTCTTCTGGTAGTAAAGAGAGGACGAACTATATGGCTGTAGATTAAAATCTCATCATAATTACATGAGGGACACACACACACAGGCACACACAGCACACCGTGGACTAATGCTGTGTGTCTGTTTTGTTACATCCTGTCTTGTCACAACAAATTTGGGGAGGGGGGAAAGGATTTTGTCATTAAATGAACCGTTCTTCATGATTTTGCCAGTCTTTTTCTCTCTTTCCTGGGAAGAATTGGGATTATGCAGGAAGTGGTTGGTAGGATATTTTGTGTGTGTGTGTGTCCGTGCGTGTGTGACAGACAAGGAGTAGTGGGTAAAGAGAAGGATTATAATTTTTAAATGCTAAATCATTCTCCGAGAAATAAATGAAAATTCCTTCATGATAGAGAGAGAGGGGGAATTTGTGTTTTTTGTGGTCGTCTGAATTTTGTATGGAGAGTAGACTGTAAAAGATTCAAGCCATGAATTTTTGAGAGGAAGCGAAGGGGAGACAAAAAGACAGGGAAATAATATGGAATTAAATTAGCTTTTGATGAAGGGAGCGGACGTGTGCGGGCAGCTGGAATAAAACCATTTTTGAAGACGTTGACATGACATTATTGGAGTTTTTGTCCATGGAAAATGTTCAATAAAACTCACCTTTTCTTCATCCAAATTAATATTCTAATTTCGGTGTTGGGGTTGAAAGCCATTCAGTTTTTTAACTGGCGTAAATGAACTGGGAATTTTTTTTCATCAATGGCCATGGCGGGAAGAAGGGATTTTCAAAATTTTCTTTGAAATTATTCTGAAAAGGGGGACAAAACAGGGATTTTCCATTTACTTAATGACCTGGAACGTCAACACCAAATAGTTTGGATAAAACTGAAGTGTGCAGATTTTTCTACTCTCTCCCCTTTTCCTTTTTTGCTGGAATTCAAAGGGGAAACACTTTATAATCGAAAATCTTAGGTATAAAATTATTCATTCTATACAAGTTTTCTAACGAGCTATTAGTTACTATAATTTTGTTTGTGTGTGGTGGATATAGTGAAAAACACCTTTTCCAGGTCAGCCAGAGAGTGAGTGACATATCTGAACCAGTCCTAAATTACATGGGACAGACACGCGAAAATTAAAAGGACAACGCCAATGTCAACGTCAAACTACTTTTTACTTCTTCCTGGACTGAACGACGACGGATGGACTGGACTTGGACTGAAATTGGGGGAGGATCAAGTGAGTTTGATTTTTTGAACGACCTCATTCTAATCCTTGATATTATTATTAATGTTGAAAAGAAGGAAAGAAAAAGGTGTGTGTGTGTGAATGAGGTTGTAGAATATTTAAAAAGGTATTAATAAGCTAGTGTTTTTCTCTCTCTACTCACTCCGACTGTCATAATAACTTAAGTAGGTAGTAGTTATAATTTTGATGAATAATATTTTCGCATTACATCTCTTCCAGGTTCAAAATCCCGAAGTAAAGTAAGGAGTACGGAGCAACAAGAAAATACTTTGTCATGATGGCGAGATTTCAGGCTTTAATCTCCGTTTTCTGTGACTGTGGGAATGTGTTCAGCGTGTTAAATACTTTACTTACGTAATACTTTGTGTGTGTGTGTGATGTGTTGGATTATAATAATGGTAAATGGTAAATCGTTAGACTTTAGTATTAAAGTACTATTTCTTTTTTTTTATTTTCAGGTCCAGTGTGACCATGTGGTTAAAATTTTCTCGTTCATCGTCTTCCCAAAAACTTTTGAATTAATTAGCCGATCATCATCATCATGAAGATTTGGTCAAAGGCGGTTGATGGTGGTTAGTATTAAAGAGAGAGAGAGAGAGTATTAAGCATCCCTCTTAGTAGTCGTCGTCTCAAATTCCAATTCAAGCACAAAATGGACGAGTCATTCAAAGACTTCTCCCCTGTTCCTATTGAACTCTAATGTGCTTCACATTAGGACGGGAGGAAGAAGGAGGGGATGTCTTAAGAGGAGGCAGAACAAAAAAGACACATTAGCCACGACTTGGAAAACTTTTCAAATCAACTCCATTGTGTGTCCTCATCCCTTCTCTCTCTCTCTATTCCACACTTTACATTCTACAACCCTGACAGCACATCATTTTCCATTCTCATTTTCTTACATTATAACCTCCTCCACCTCCTCTATAACACTTCTTGTCATTCATAGGCATAATTCATCATATGTATCCTTATTTAACCCTGTTCGGAGAGAGAGAGAAGGAGAGGTGGTAACCTAGACTGAAATATGATCTCAGAAATACTTATATTCTTAATTCTAATTACAATATTTTCCCTTATTATGTATATCACACACACACTTTACTAACGATAAGTAGTAAGTATTATATAAATATGTAGTCCTACTTTGTCCTATTATTACTGTGTAAGAAGTTATATAATGAATTCCTTTTTTCTCTCTCTCCTAAAAATCCTTTCACAGATTGACGTTTCAGTTACCTCAGCACAGTATGCCGCACACACACATCATCATCGTCACAAGTTATGTGATCCTCAGAGTTGGGATTAGATAGAGAGAGAGTCACCCCCTTCAGTCATTTGATTTTCCTGGTGTGGAAGAATGCGGGAGTTGGAGACCATTAATTAAGTATTATTCATATGAATAATATTTATAAGAAGGGAATGTGGACTACTAAATATTTTAATTCCATCCCTTCTCCCCCCTCCCTTCTTCCACATCCTTTACTTCTAAACGGAATTTGAAGTTCGATCTGTGTGTGTTCTATAGTGAACTGTCACTAACGTCACTATCATACTCCGTAATCTAATTAACGACTAAAAGGAAATTTCGTGTTGACATCCGGACGACCTATTATTCTCTCCCTCCCTCATTCTCTCTCTCTCTCTCTCGTCTTTAGTGCCTTTCGGGTTGGTAGAGATTGTGTGTGGTTAATATAAGCTGAAGGTATAAGTTTTGACTCATTAGATTCTCTCTCTCTTTATGTTATACACCATATCATCACCATATAATTTAATATTATTATCATCATACATTTTCTTTACCCCATTTTGACTGTTAGCTCTTTAGGTTGTCACCTACACACATACAAGACACACACACAGTAGACTGAGACACACACATGGAAGCAAGCACACACACACAGAATAAACCGACAGCTGCCGCTTCTGGAGGAATTGAAGCTCAAAATGAAGACTTTTCCACCTACCTTTGAGGAAGAGGCTAATTAATTTTTTTATTCATGACTCGTCTCTCTCTCTCTCTCTCTGTGTGTGTGTGTCTGCTTTCCATTTACACTTATGTATGTGCAAGGATTTGTTATGGATAGTGACATGGACATGGGCATGAACATGGTATTTTTGGCCTGTCTCTCTCCCTCTCCTCCTCGTCCATCTTCTATTTACTGGAGAGGAAGACACACACTGTCTCTCTCTCCGTGTGTGTATCTGTGTGTGTGTGAAAAAAGGGGAAGCGGTAGGTGATCAAAGGATCTATTTTTTCTTCAAATAAAGCTGTAAAACAAGAGTAGAGGATACATATTCAAAAATTAACATAGAATCAGGGAATCTCTTTAAAAAAATGTTGAAATGACTGAGGCGTCATGTTCAAAACTTTTTTTCTTCTCTCTCTCTAGTCTCGTTTGGTTTGTAGTCTCTCTTTTTGGATGGGAATATTAGTGAAGGGAGAGGATGGATTCGATGAAGGTATAGTGCCATCCGTCATATTCAAAAGGCTGAAATGTGGAGCAATTTCATTAGCTCGAAAATTAATATTAGTATTCATGGAACGTCTCCCCACTCATGCCTCACAGTCCTGTTTATGGTCTGTACGGTACACACACACACAACACAATTTTGAGGGCTACATGTGTGTGTGTAGTTTACTTTTGATGACTCCTATATATACCCCACACACACGCCGGACAGAGAACATGGAGACTGAAAGGGAATGGTGTGTAAAGGGCCTCACAAGTCGTGGAAGTTGAGGAGGAGGAGAGTTTGTTCTTTATCATGTACTTATGACTCGCTTAAAACTCTCTTTCGAAGGTCTGGAGGTTGTTATTATTATATTATTATTACTTCTCTTCTATTAGGACTATTAGACTGTGAGGTAATAGGTAATGTTATGTATGAGGCGAGAGAGAGAGAGGAACGTTGGTTGATTTTGTGATTTCTATATTAATTTGGATTTTGGTGGGGCTGAGAAAAAGAGCCAACATTTTAATATCTCTCCTTTCCTTATAAAGTCAACAAATGTCTGTCTCATGTGGGCTGCATCCTGCATCACAATTAGTAATCCAGGGAAATGTATGACAGAGAGAGAGAGAGAGAGATGTAACAGTTAATATAAACATAGAATTGGAGAGAGAGAAAAGTCGTATAAACGTTGAACAAGTTTTTTTCCCTCTCCACTATTACTATAATGTAATGATTGTAATGTTGTTGCTGTTGTGTAGTCAAATTTATTATTATTTTCGAATATAATATTTAATGGCGGATATTTAAAGATATTTACCCATTTCAGGGACTCGGCTCACAGTTTAGCGGACATTAACATTCATTTGAAGAGCGAGAGAGAGAAGACGGATCTTGGATGGTGGGTGACTCATTGACGAAAAGAATAAATGAAGTGGAATTGTGTTGTATTATGTAATAATGAGTAATTGGGATTTGATGAATCATGATCATTGAGACAAAAGGAAACGTTGAATGTCTTCAGTCGTTGGCGATGGAATGGAGGGCGGTTCATCATCAGAAAAAAACTCAAGAGAAGAATGATATCATATCATCATCCCAATAGAAAAATTGTAGGTTAGAGTCAAATAATTTTTATAAATTTCTATCCTCTGACTCCAGAGTGTATCATGTCCCTCCCTTCTTCTTCTTCTGAGGAAAAAGATGTATTCAAAACAAGCAGGGAATAATACAAAGATTGCAAATAGCCTGGAGATAATTTTGATAAGATTCATCTTTTCTTACAGAATGTGTGTGTGTGTGTATCATTCAAGTATGCAATTGGAGGAGGATGGAAGAAGAGCCGGTTGAAGAGAGAGAGAGAGAGAGGTAAAGACACATATTATTTGTATATGTTAATGTTACAATACGCAATATAAATGTTCTGTCTCTCCTCCATGTAGATTTTTGTATGAGGAGATGAAAAATAAGAAGAGGGCCACGTTCAGAGAGGGAAAAAGAAAAAAAATACATCCACAGGTAATTTTATATTAAAAAGGAATGACGGCGTATGCTATATGGCTATCTTTCAGTTCATCTGTTCACAGTGTACACACACATGTGTGTGTGCGTCTATCCTTCCAACCATGATTCATAAGGGGTTAATGTTGTATAATATTTTTATATAAAAATTATAAGTCTCTCTCTCTCTCTTTCAGGGTTCTCATCATCCCTCACTTTAAACACGTACTTACTATACTTACTCTCCTATGCCTTCACTGCTGGTCTCTCCAATTACTTTTTTTCCAACAAACGGAGAGAAGAAGGTATTCCCACTTGTAAAATGGTTATACAAAATAATTTTAACTGAGAGGTTGAGGTGTAGTGTACATACAGTTAATGAGTATCATGGAATGGGGAGGAAGAAGAAGAGAGTAGGTAGGTGTAAGTCCTTTGCTCCCAGTGTCTTTGTCCATAAAGCTGGCATTTCATTTCAAACTTTTTTTTCTCTCTCTTTCCTTCCTCTCTCTTCATTCGGATTTAATACTCAGAGAACAGATGAAGATGAGAGAGACGTATGGAGGGAGAGAGTGAGTCGCGGTACAAATGATAATTTATTACATTAGCCTATAACTACAAACAAATAGGAAGTGATGGAGAGAAGGAATGAGGGTATATGTGTGTGTGTAATATATGAGAGGTGTATACATTTGTGGAGCTCATCTCTCATGCTCGTGTACTGTGTGTGTGTTATACTAACCTTGTGTCTACACACAGAGAAAGAGAGTATAGGAGAGTTAAAATTGCGATCGATCATTCTGAGAGGAAAACAAAACAAAAAAAACTGAAAATGAAGATTTACGGCAGAGAGGATGAGATGAGTAGATCCTCCGCTGGTTTTTCTTTTTTTGGTGATGGAGATATCCATATGATAATGTTATGGAAATGCTTTTTTTCTTATTCTCATTCCCTTCTTCCTTACTTGAGATGGAGAGGGTAGGTTAGAGAAGAAAAGAAGAGCAGGAGTTCTTTATGCCAACTTGTTCGATCTACAAAATACATATTATTACATATGTGTGTGTGTGATTGTGTGTGTGGTTATATAGTGTCGTAAAAAATGGGAAATGTAAATATATATGGTCATGATAAACAGAGGGGTAGACAGGGCTGAAAAATATCAATTCATAATTTGTTCTTGTTCAACGCGTACGATCCTCCTCCTCTTCAGCTTTACAATACTTTTGGAGAGACTATAGTGAACGTACAGACAAACATACAAAAATTACAATACAATGGGAAACTTGGATCTCGATGTTTAATTAATTAGTAATTGAGCGTGAGCTTGAGTCCCTATGTGTACTGTACTTTTATAGGTGTAGTGTGTGAGTGTGTGTGTATAAAAATGATTGTATATTTTTTTATCACAGATTACATGTGGTGGTGTGAAATGAATAAATGACATGCCATTCATTCGCAATTTCTCTCTCTCTCTCTCTGGCTAATGTTAATTTTTTAAAAGGACTATAACTAATTGACATTTAAGATTCCTTGTACTTCCTTACGTTCACTTAACCCCAGTCACACACCACACACTAGAGTAGTTATGGTGTGTGTGTGTACAATCTGATTTTTGTCTCGATTAAGTCGTACGAATTACGATGGTTAAATTTGATAGGATGTGTGTGTGTGCCCAAGAAATGGATGTGTGCAATTCATTTTTATTCGGGATGAGGGTTGACGTGCTGGAAAAAATTACTTGAGAGAGTAAAGGTGTTGATAGCATTACATTACACACACACACACGATCTTTAAGTATATTGTAGTGTAGAATGGGAAGGAGGAAGGAGAAAGAGGAGGGTGCATGAGAAAATCCATCTGTTGACATTTGTCAAGTTGAGAATTGAGATTTGACACAAGTTTTTATTTGCCAAAAAATGCTTTTGCATTATAATACAAGTATGTATGTACAGCTTTCAGCCTGGATCTCTCCTGTGTTTGTGAATGTGTGTGTGGTGTGTGCTTTTGTGGCTGTGGTGAATTTTCCTAGAAAATGAAATGACGACTAGATTTTGCCATTAAAATCCCATGGAGGTAGTTCTCTCTCCCGCTATGAGCGAGAGAAAGCGAGAGTGAATGTGTGTGTGTTGAGATTGTCAGACATCTCAAATGTGTATTATATTACATATAATATATTGCGTTTGAATTTTGGTATCTATGAAAATACACACACACACACTCTGTGTGTGTGTGTAGTGTGTGCCATGGCAGAGAGTCAGACTATCAGCACTTAACATAAGAAAGCAATTACGCTTAATGATTCGTGAGGCTTTTTGGAGTCGTCCACAACTACCACCACCGATTGCATCAAAAACGCCACCACTTTTGCGCACCCAACACGCAATCCAGTGTGTGTGTTTGAGACAAGACCACTAAGTAATGCAATATTCTCCCCATATTTATACACGTATCCCAATATATATATTGTGTGTGTGTGGAGGTTGTGGTGTTTGGAACGCACAAACATGTAATTTAATATAGAGATATGATTTTCTGCGAGTGTGACGGACAATTAAATTATTATGAACTCTACACACACACACACACATTTGAGGTGGAGGGATTGTGACTCGTGTGTTCATGTGATCAAAAAATGGGAAAAAATGGAAAGACTAAGTATGGGGTATTAAAGGGTTGGATTCAAATGCAAATAGAGCAACAACTTCAACACATTTTTGAAAAAACACACAATCCATAATGGTGCAGAGAGAGAGAGAGAGTAATGGGGAATTACAATAAGAAAAAAGGGATGAATGGAGGGGATAAAAAGTCAGAATAATAATATTATAATTTTTCTCTCTTGTTTTCCCAGGTTCAATGACCTCAAACGACAAATATGGAAATTGGAGGATAGGATCGGTGACTTGAGACAGGGACAAAAGGGAGACAAATGTATTCTTGATATGATGATGTGTACACTAAATCACATTTTAACTTGTCCACACACACACACTGACGGTCACTGTGATAGGGAGGAGGAACAATGTAGAGTTTGGTGACGGGTGAGGTGGACCACACGAGAGCCGAGTATTGATGCCCCTTTCTTGTCTTAAGGTAAATTCCTTTTAATAATAATCTAATCATCATGATTTTGCATTGCCTCTTCTCCAACACATATTACACTTTATCAAGTCTGTCTGCACTCTCCCTGTCCTCGTCTCTTTGTAATGTGTGTGTGCATGTAGTTGAATGTTCAATTAAATTGTGATTTTAAATCCCTCCTCCCTGTGTGTGTGTGTGTCTTTCTTTCAGCACAAGATTACAGGTTTGAATTGTGTGTGTGTGTGTTGTACTAAGCTATTGCCAACACAGACAGTACTACCCCGTTTTATGCCCACTACAGTCCCGGATGACCCTGTTGACCCAGGAGAAACTCTATTCCTCACAGCCACCAAATTTGGAAGTGTAGTGAAAGAATTCAAGAAACCAGGGCATCATATCACTGGTCCAGCAAAGATTCCAATTGTCCTTGTTCCCACTGTCGTTTTCCTTTCGAGGAGAAAGAAGATAATAACAGTGGCGGCGGTGCTGGTGGGATGGGGAATAATAATTTTTAAAGATAAAATACCATTTTATTGTAGAAAAACTTCCTTTTATACCAACCTGTATTGATTGGTAGGTTTAAGTATGTACCAAAAATGATATTATGTTATTTTTTTGAATAATAGCAATCCAGTTTTTATTTTATCACCTCAATTATTAATAGATCATGTTATTTATGTATACGAGACTGGAGTACAAGTTATCAGGAATGCTATTTGTTTAAATGAGCAGTTTTAGCTTAAAACTTTCAAAGGGGTCAAAGGTATTAAACTAAACGTGTTTTATGGAGAGCATTTCTTCTCAAAGTACTTCTTTAGCCAGTCGGGATACTCGGTCTCTCCTTCCTCCATAATATTTCGACCACCATCGATACGGGCTCTTGAACAAAATTCCCTTATAAAGTATCTTTCCGCTTGACCCAAATCTCCTAGGACACTTCCTGTCTTCATGACATCAATCAATTTGAGGTGCTCCATGATTATTGAATAACTCTGTGACTAAAATATTACATAAGAATTGACTAATTATATCTAAAACAAATAATAATAAATATCTTTTAATTATACACATGGATGTATACATATATCTGTGTATGTACTTACTGTATTTTCCAGCACTCACTCCACGTTTGTAGTGTTTTATTCGTTCCCAAAAGGCATTACGGGTCAACCCGAAATATCTATCTTTTCGATACTGCATTTTTCCTGTCTTCATATTTATCCACATATAAATAATATTAGTGGAGGAGCAAGTAATTTGATCATCTTCGTCAATGTCAAAATATGTGTTCTTGTACGAAATCCTATTGACGTTGGCCAAAATACGAGCGCACACAGTGCAGGTCTTCGAATCCTTACATTTACGGAACAAGTCTTCATCTGAATACTCTAATTTGATGACTGGTGTGTAGTCCTCCTCCTTTTCAATTTTTTGAGGCATACGACGGGCATTTGATTTGCTCTTTTCTTTATGGTCAGTTGAATTGAGATGAGTAAACCAGTCTTTGAGATCATGAGTCTCAAAATCACAGACCTTACAATTATTTGTATCCCATAACTCGTGTCTCTTAAGATGTACGTAAAGGGAGAGTGGAGAGAGCGAGCGTTCACAGAGGGGAAAGATTAGCCTGTCAGCAGTATTGTGCTTCATGTTAACGTGGTACGCAAGTTTACCTACAAAAGAAAAGAAAAATTGTCATATTCGGAGAAATTTAGTTGGTTGGATTTGGCCTTTATTAAAAATACACAAAAGGAAATGTAACTCACGTTCCAGTTTGAAGGAGGATGAGCACTTTGGACATTCATAGGGGTGGTCAGAAGAATGAATCTTGTCATGCCGGTCTCGGAACGACTCAGGAGAAACTCCAATCACATCCTTCGTCCCATTTCACACATTTCAATTTGAGAGGAGCATCTCGATCTTTAGATGACGTTATTTTCTTTATTCGACCATTCTCTCTGCATGATGTTCCTTTTTGTGTTGAAACAATCGGTCTTCGCGCAACAAATAAAATAATGATCAGCTATAAATTGTGTGTAGGACAATGTAATATGTCAATATATTACAGCTAGTACTATTCATACTTACAATTAAGCTTGAATTTAGAAGGACACACATCACAGCTTAAATTTTGTTCAGTCGAATGTAACTTCATGACGTTTCTTTAAAGATTTGTATGCAAATGAATAGTCCCACTCTGAAATAATCTGCATTTTAGCAGTAATTGATGATTCCGGTCACTACTCGAGACAGCATAACCCCTTTTGTCGTATGTAGTATTTGGTTTGTCAAATACCAACTTTATCGTTCCAGGTACTTTTGAAGGTCCAGGACTAGAAGCAGGTGGAGAGACGAGGCCAAAACTTGACTTTTTATTAGGAGCCTACAACATAGATTCATAAATTACATTAGTATTTTTACTTTGAACACATTACAAATAATGAGATTGTGTCAAAAACTAGTAGTACTAACAAGTTGGAAGATCTTCCCCCACAGTTCGACAGTTTTGGGCTTCTTTGACCCAGACTCATTCTCATCCGTTGAAAGTACACATATATCGCTGGCCTTTTTGTAAAATAACGTAAGTGCAGGTGGCCCCTGACGCTGTATCAAAGCGAGACCTAGTGTATAACGAGAGCGTATGCTGCGTCAGGGGTGAAATGTACTTAGGTCATTTTGCATTTAGGCCAGCGATATGCCAAATAATAATAATTGCGTCAAAAAATGATGAGAAACGAAATTGTAATATTAATAATAATTGTTTATCCACATCATGTCATTTACCTTGTCATCAAAATCTAATCTTTTATTCACTCCTTCTTTTGGCATTTGACCGGCATCATGACTATTACCAGCTCTGTTGGATTGACGAGGAGAGAACAACAGGAGGAGGATCAGGTATTTTTCGTCGAAAGATAGGAAATAGCTTCCTATTATTCTTATTCTCCATTGTTACTACACAAAAAATGAACAAGTAAATTAAAAAATCGTACTACTTACGTATATATTATCTTATTTGGCTAAAATATGACTTACCTATAACAGCACCGATGAAAACTGACACTATAATTAGTCAAAGTGTAAAACTCTTCGTCAACAAGACAGCATGCAGGTTCCAGCACCTCTCGAACCATAAAAATCAAGTTCGGCAACCGCGCGTATGAAGTTGCCCCACTGTACTCTATGTACCGTATCACACATTTTACAAGCCCCGCGTTTACGATCATCAACCTTTCGCCTTAGTCCACAAAAGAGAAAAGAGGGGAGGGAGTTGAATAAGAATGTGAGTCCTGTGTTTTGTGGTTCTCTTCTCTTTCTTCTCTGTCTCTATTTAATTATGATGATGATAATCATAATGGAGGATGCATTATGGTGAGGGTCACAATTTGACCGTCTTTCCATATTTCTGAGTGATTTATAGGTAGTGAATTCCATTGCATTGTCGGAAGAGATGGGGAAAATGGGAAATTACCATTGTCTCTGATTGGCACTTATGCATTACACATACTGTATGGAGGGATTCAGCATTCCGTGACTATTTATTTATAGAAGTGACTCAATCCAGTTAACCAACTTGTCAGGGATAATTAGAAGGTATAACACGGATGTGTAACATATGACATTTCTTCCATTCTGAATACCTCCAGATCAAGCTGTCTTTTCCTGGAGAGAGGGTAGGGCGAAATGTATTTTGGCCTGTGCAGCGTAAGGGACAAAATATGTTTTTTCCCCTTGATCCTTTATAACACGGATGTGTAGTAATACTATGAACAATTCAGTATAAAGAAATGTTGGTCCAGCGGGGCATATGTCCGAAATAATAATTATTTTAGTTTAATTATTCTTCCTTTTCGCCACTCTGCCTACCGTATCTCTCGCGACTCTTTTTCCTCTCCAAAGGAGAGTGTGATCTTTACGTTGGAGTCAGACGTATGTTTTTCGTCTTCCAAATTGTTATTATTTTGTTAACTACTCTGTATTATAGATTAGTGCTATTTTTTCGAAAATCATGCCGCATCGTGACATGCGATGCATCATTAAAAAGCTCTTCACGTGGTCATTATGAATCTGTGCTTGTTACATGGAGGATGCCACAGGTCAGGGGTCAAAAAGGTCAAAATAAGCAAATTTTTTTGTAACGACTATGACAACGAAAACTATTGGGCCTTTTTTCAGATTTCGAACATTTTTTGTTTACTCTATAATTTTGCAAAGACAAAATGATAAACGTGACACACCATGACAACAGTTTACGATTATAAAATATCCTACTTTGTAGTCTTTAATTAACTAATTAATCAACTTATTTAGGTTTCCAAACCCCTAGTGTCCAAATTAAATTTGGGATTTGAACACACACACGTGTGTGTGTTGAAACTCTTAATTTGTTTTGACAATGGTAAGAACACAGATTCTATACCACACTCTTAAATAAAAGTGGAAAATTCCCACCCACAAGAGCAAAGGAGGTGGAAATTTTCCTCCTCGAATGTTAAAAAAGGGTTTTCCACGGAAAGGTGGAAAGTGTTCACGCAGAAGGGGATAGCGTCTAATTATTAGTGGAAACTTTCCACCTTTCCGTAGAAAACCCTTCTTTAACACTCGAGGAGGAATTTTTCCACCCAAAAAGTAAAACTTTACTTCTAGTAGTGGAAATTTACTTTCTAAAAATTAAAATCTAAAAATTTTAACTTTGAATTAAGACTGCAGTCTGGACAATAGCTTCATAATGAATTGTGAATCCAATTTCGTGATAATATATATAAGTCACTCTTTGAGATTACACATTAAAGCGCAGCGACACTTGTTTTATTGTATTTAAAAGTCTAGTGTTTCAGTCCGCTAGCCCTCTCACTAATAATTATATTTATTTAGTGTTTATTCTTTGCTCTCCCAAAGCTATCATAATCACAGTGTTAGTAATAAGTATTTTGTGAATAATAAAATATACTTATTTACTTGTGATCATAACTTGTGTGTTCACCCATAATTCAATTATTTGGAGATTTCAACAGTACGACTTACAGTGTAGTAGAATGAATCAGGAAAGCCTTCATCACGTGCGTCTATTCTTTATTGTATTATTTGTGTTATGTGAAGAAAGTAAACTCGTGGGTACTAACCAGAGTGACAAAGGAACCGGAGAAGGGGGGAAATGTCATTAAGATTAAGGAATCCTTCTGATAAAAAAAAGTAGGGATTTTCATGGAAATTGTCAATTTACTCGTTGAAGGATATATCCATTGATTTGTCCATGAGAGGCCAAGTATCAAGATTAATTTGCATTACATTCCAAGAACTGAGAGGGACACCCTAGAGAGACGTGGAAATACAACACAACACAATTTTTCCTCAATCTCTCTCTCTCTCTCTATGTGTGTGTCTGTCTCTGACGGACTGGGGAGGATGATTAGCATTGGAAAACAAACAAGGAGAATGGAATTGAGCCGTGTGATTAGAGAAGTTGGAAAGGGAGACAGAGAGAAAGACACACACAGTATTTACAAGTGAGGAACATAATATGTCCATAATATGGCTATTTTATAACCCATAAATTCCTTATACAAAAGAACCAATTGTCACGCTCACTCTTGTCAGTAGGTCCAGCGTCTTCACCCAAACTAATTTTTTTTGTTCCTCCTCTCTCTCTCTCTCTCTCTCTTCTTTCCCTTGTCTAGTAACAAGTTCGTACTGTGTAGAACAAAACGGAGTAAAGTGGATTTTCAACTCTCTCCTCTTCCTCCTCCTTCCCTGGACATTTTAGTGTTTAGTGATTATGGCTGGACAAGAGAGAGGAAGACAATGAGAAGGAGATGAACAAGACGGAGACAAACAACTAACATGCAAATGCCCAACTACAAATAACCGGTACTCAAAAAAAATGTAATAATTTTTTTCCCCTAGTCTCTCCCTTCCTCTCTTACAGTTTTGACACTTGAAGCGTCTCACACACACAGTGTGTGTGTGTCAGGAGGAGAGGGCAGGGTAAGACAGACGGGTAAAAAATGCTGGGCTACATGGGTTAGAGGTGCAGGTAAAGATGTCAAAATTTTCTCTCTCTCTCTCCCTCCCTCTCTTGTGTAGTTTTTCTGGTGTTGATTAATTTTTTCCTCTTCTTGTCTGGTTCATTTGAATTTGTTCTTTTCTTTTTGTATTGGTGGTATTTGGATCCTAATCTCGGAAAACGAGAAGGAGTGACACCACCACAAAAACTAAAGACTACATTTAAGAGAGAGAGAGAGAAGGGTTAAAGTTGATAAGATTTAATTTCAGTTTCTCTCTCTTCCAATATTTTTAATGAGGTGATGAGCTGCTGCACCTTTTTATTTGTGTACACGATACTCTGTTTTTTGTTTCAGAGGCCGAGACACACACACACACTGTGTAGTGGAGAACAGTGGGAAGTTGTGGGAAGTGTTTGGGAAAAAAATATGTTTGGAACAAAAATAAAATTTTCAAATTGGGCCGTCCGGATTGGTCGTCGAGTGATTTTCCCTTCAATTCTCATATTATCTTCATCTTTGTTGAAAGACACTAAGAAATATTATATGTTTTTTTATTTTCATTTTTTTCGTCACAGGGACAGCAGAATGGCAGAAAGAGGAAGCAAGTGTGTGTGTCTCTATTCTCTGTCAGATGCCTAGCCCCGTAAGGTGCAGTCGAGGATGAGAAGGAAGGGGAAGGAGGAAAAACCCTATAAGATTGCTTATTAAATGTAATCACGAGGGCGATCACATAGCATCCGTAAATTACGACACTAGGGGAAATGATGGAACCACTGTGGAAAAGTAAATGGGAAGTGCACAACAACAACCAAAGAGAGAGACAGTGTGTGTGTGTGTTTGTGTATGATATTTCATGGCAATTTGACTTTTTCTTTTTATATTATTGCCTGTGTCTGTACATAATAATATTATCCACCTCCCCTCTCACAAACACACACACACAACACCCGTGTGCACATAATAATAAATTTATGGCTTACACCTTTTTCCCAAACACACACACACACACACTCTCTCTCTCACTCCAGAAAATACAAATACAAAATTGTCTCCCCCTCCCTTATCACGTGCATCATCATCATCGGGAGGAGAAAAACGATGTGTAGTAAATGTGTGGATTTGTTACTTCATAATTAATTTGAATTTGAAATTTTTTGAAAGGTGGCAAGTCTTATCTGGGAATTGCACACAACTTTTCATTCCACAACCGAAGGGAAAGGGAAGGAGGACCGAAGACAAGTTGAGGAACTATGGAGAGAGTGTGTGAGAGAGAGAGAAGGAGAGAGGAGAAATTAAATAGATAAATGAAAGAGGCCTTTGAGATGACATATTGAATGAACATGTTTCTTCTCCTCACTTTTTTACGACCTTCCCTACCCCTCTTGTACTTCTCTCTCTCTTTCTCTTCTCGACCTTACGGGTGACACGGATCCAAAACTTTATATGTGTCTGTGGAGAGAGAGAGAGAGCGAACCCCGTTCTCATTCTTATAAAGAATTTGTACACTATTTTTTTACTCTCTTTTTCCACCTCTTTCTCTCTCTGCCTGTGTTTCGTCTTTTTGGAGAGAGAGTCAAAGAATGTTCCCCTGACACGACTTCACATCTCCACATCTTGTTTTTGACAGAGCCCTTTCACACGTCAAAAAAGGGAAAAAGGACGCGTCAACTCTTACTTTTTTTTCACTCTCTTTCTCTCTCTCACCCTACACACGTACATATGTGTGTACCACTGTGTGTGTGTCGGTGTAGGTATATAAATGTGTATTTTTGTACACTGACAAAAAATTTTTTTATCCTAACGCCTCCCCTGTCAACCGAGGAACTTTAGTATTTTTAAGGTGAGTATAAAAGTACACCACCACTACCACCACAACCACAAAAATATCAAACATGGTTAAACGAAGAGAGGAGTTGTTGCACTAGGACTATATAATTATAATTTATATGTATAGCCATATCCCTCTGTTCTCTCTCTCCTTTTCCCTTTTTTTCTCTCTCTCTCTCTTTCTTAACAACCCCACACTCATTACTTACACTTGAGCTATATTGGAACTGTGAAAAGTTTACGAATCATTTTTTTGACACCACACACACACCACAGTGAGAGAGAGAAAAACGTCACATGGTCTTTCTTCAAATTCGTCTACACTCCGTAAGGAAATACACACACACACACTGGGCTGTACATGGATAATTGACACGCAATGTAACATTGTGGTTATGTAACTCACTCGAGAAAGAGAGTGAGTGTTAGTGTGTGTGTGTAAATAAAATTTCGGAGTGGTCACAGCACTCCTATTTATTTATATGCTGTGTGTGTGCCTCTATTTTTAGTGTGTCCCGAGTCTCGGACTATTAGTGAAGGCTTACTTGTTAGATGTATGATGGTGTGTGTGTGTGTGTGTGGTGGGGTGAACATTAACACTGTGGGCAGTTAACTCTATTTTTTCCCAGTCAAAATTTATTCATTTTTTACTCTCTCTATTAAGGATCTCTCTCTCTCCTGCTCTCTCTGTGTGCATAATGTGAGTAGACGATGCTTTTAATTTTTCCATGGCATGTGCTCCTGTTTTTTACACAATTTTAAAGACGAGTGCCCAGCCCTGGCTTTGCATTACCATTAATTAAAAAGGAAGGAGGGTGTTATGACTTTATCGGCCGTCGTTGCACTCCACTTCCGGGATGAAGATATTAAAAGAGAGAGAGGTTAAAGGTTTTAATATTTTCCATGGCGGACATGGAGGGGAGTATCGGGTCAATTTTGGAATTTTTTTCTGATGTGTGTGTGTGTGTTGACAGATAGGAGCGTGAGTTGAGTCCACGAAGCAGAGTCCATGGTACGGCAGATCGTCGTGTTCGACTTATTAGTAGAGACGGAGACACACACACACATGGCAGACAAAGTCGGTTCACTTGGGGGATGGAGGGGGAAGATGAAGGAGAAAAAAGAAATTAAATTGAAAAGTGTAATCCACCACCCAACCATATAAGGCCAAGGCAGACAAATACAGACACTACAAAACAAGGGCTTAGGATATAAAAAAGCGGCTTCCTTGTAAGTACACTCAATGTATTATTGGCCTCTCTTGTTTAGCCAGTCGATAAATGAATTTATTTCGGCATTTGCTTCTGAATCGATGAATTCAATGAGTGTTTTTTCTCCCTCTTCTCTTCCCATCCCTTCACGGGGTTTAAAGATCCCATGTATAGAAGAGAGATGTAAGAGGGAGGGAGAGAGAGAAAAAATTTTCTTTATGGAGAGGAGAGAAGAGTGTGTGTGTGTGCACCATGTTGTGACACAGACAGACGCGTATGATAAAGGAACTAGACCGATCTTCCCCGTCTTCTTCTTCTTCTTTTCATTTATTTTCTTGTTCCGTTCAATTGCTTTGTGCACTAGGCATGTCAATGTTGTACTGTTGTGTGTGTGTGTGTACTGTGTTGTGTGGTGGGAAAAGGACTGCCGTGTGTTTTCCCTCTCTTCTTTTTTTCTCTCCTCGTTTCATCCTCTCAAACCCACCGCTCAAATTTCATCCGTCTCTTCTCTCTCTCTACTTGTATACATGTGTGTACGGTGTGTGTTGTGTGTCTCCTCTGTGTGTGTCTTGTGTGTGTGTGACTGGAGTGGATGTGTAAAGACTAAAAAAATTGTTTTAAATTAAATCCTCCTTTCTTTTCCAAAGTAAATAAGATGGTATTGTACTTGTTTTTTTGGAGTAAATAAGTACTCTCAAAATTAAATATAAAAGTAAGTACTACAGGGAGGTGGATGCGAGGAGGAGGACTGACTGAGGGAGGAGACAAAAAAAAGCCGCAAATGCAACGGAATGAAATTGAATCCAGTGCATCCAGTGAATGTCGAAGGCTATATCAATATTAATGATAAATAAATAGGATCGAAGAGTAGAATGGGGATCTTCTCTCTTCTGTGTGCGTGTGTGTGGTGTGGTGTGTGTGTAGTAAGGATGGATGAGAAGGTTTTGTAGTAAGTTTACAAATTGTTTGTAAACAAAATGGGATACTTATTCTATTTATAGAGAAGAAGAGGGGAAGAAGAGGGAGGTAAACCAGCTTGTCATGTTTTGATATTATTTTATTTACTCTATTTTCTTCCCCCCTAAGGTTGCCCCTCTCATTCTCTCTCTCCCTCCCTCCCTAGTCGGTGTGTGTGTGTATCTTGTGTCTTCCCCATTGATGATCATCATTCTCGGAATCGGAGGAGAATGTCAAAGAGAATCAGAGACAGAGGCAATCTATATATAAGGAGGAGGGTTTGAGGAAAACTTTTGGGATCTCTTCTTCTGCTCTGTGTAGGTTCTATGTAGATCTACACAATATGCATTTGAGGGTGTGTGTGTGTGGAGTGTAGATATAACAACATGAATTTGCTTATGTTTATCTTGTAACTTTGATTTTACTCTCTCCAGTTGAGTATTGTGTGTGTGTGTGGGTATTATTGATTGAAAAAGGTGTGCAGCTATATCTACATACACAATATTGTGTGCGTAACCTTATAGCCTCAAGAATTGTGTGTGTGCTTTGTGTGTGTGTGTTCTCTCTGAATAGAAACATAAGGAGAAATGACATTTTCGACTTGGAAGCTTTCGGTTGGCTTGTTGCCTAATAGAATTTCACGGAGGTGAATTTCCCGTTCAATAGACTTCTTCTCTATCTTTCCTCTTGTTGTCCCAGTGGACCCACCGCACTGCACACCACCAAAAAAGCAATACACAATCACACACACACACGGAACCAACATGGAAAGGTGAGTTCCATTTTCGATTTCGATTTCACTGAGAAAACACACACAGCTACGCATAACCTGTATGTGTGTGTGTAGAGAGAGAGAGAGAGAAGGATCCAATCTTTTTTTTGCAGATTTTTCTAGTTTTTCAATTAAAATTTTATCCAAATGACAAATGCTGAGAGGGGGGTGGCAAAAAATGAGAGAGCAGAGTGCAATTGAAATCGGGGGGAAATTCTTTAGCCGCTCTTTTGTTTGAAGACGCAAATGTACATATAATTATATGTATTTTTGTGTGAGGATAATGCGAGTAGAGAGAGTGAAAGAGAGAGTAGTGTTAATTCCAAAATTTTCCCAGGCATATTACAATATAGGCTTCTAAATGTCTAATGTGTGTTTTTTGTGGATGTTCATGCCCTAATGTACTGTCCATTAGGAGTTGACGGGCCCAAAGCTCACACACACACACACAGAATGACTCAGACATTTACCTAATGCCTATAAGGTACTCTTTTCCATCTCTCTCCCTCCTTCTCTCCATTCCATGACATTGGAAAAGAGGGAGAGGGAAGAAGCCTTTGACCAAAAACTCATGATGATCATCGTCTAATTAATTTCGGTCTGCCTTTTATACGCCTGAGAAAAGAGTTAAATGATCCTCACCTTTGAAGAAATTTTAGAGAGAGAGATTCTCCACACACACACACACACACACACACACACTCCTCACGTATTATACATATAGGGCTGGTTTAGGACGTACAAATTTCCACGAGATTTAACACACAGTCATACACAGCGTTAATGTCAGGTAATTCGGGTGCTCATCATTTTTCTCAGAAGAAGAAGATTTTAGCCGACGTCGTCGACGCCGACGTTACTCTCTATCAATTTTTTTCACTACTACAGTGTGCTTGCTGTATGTAGTCCTGTATGTAAGATTTATCAAATGATACGGAATTAATGGGTATGAAAATGGCCTGACAGCTTTTCAACATGCACGGTCAAATTCATAATTTTTTTTATTCTCTTCCTCTTCCTCTCATCTCTAAAGATGATGACTTTGACTCTCCACTTTCCATTATGTTTTCATTTTCTCGTTTTTTCCCCACATTTTCCCACGACTCTCTCTTTCTCTCTCTCTTTGTGTGTGTGCCATGACTTGCGGCTATCCAAATTTATGAAAATATCAATATTGTCTGATTCACAATTTTATTTCCGAGGAAGTCAGTCCCTTGTGTGCATGTGTGTGTGTCACCATCCCCCTTTGATATTTATTATTAATACTGTCCTTCCCGTGGAAAATGGAGGAGGGGAAGGCCGGGAAAGCAAGAAAAACACATGAGCTTTTTGTTTCTCCTTTGCTCTCGCTCTCTCTCGTCTTGAAGAGTTTTGGTCGTCGACATGATGGATGATCTGTCGGCAGAATAGAACAGGGAAATGGACATGGGACTTATTTGTCAACACTACCAGCCGAACATTGTAATTGTTATATAGGCATTAGTCCTGTGTGTGTCTATACTGTACGTCTGTACGGTAAACTGTGTGAATGTGACCATGTTGTAACATTACATGGTCAAGAGCAAGAGGAGGAAAGCACGACAGAAGACGAAGAATGAGAGAATAAAAAATGAGAAAAGATGGATCGTGATCAAGTTCGTTGTTCCCTCTCTCTCTCATCTTCTCTCAGATGATGACGAAAGGATGAGAGGAGAGCGTAATGGTTGAAATGTCACCATAATTCTTCTTTGTCATGCAGTAAAGAGAGAGAGATAGACACACACACACACAACGGGACAGAGTCACATGTTTCATCATTGCCGTATGCATGGCGTCGTGCACGGTGCATACAAAATACAATGTAGTATCCAGTATCTCATTGTCTTTATTGTATGTGTGTGTTCGTACTGAAGATTTGAGAGGATGGGATGCGGTGTGTGTGTGTGTGGAAGTACTTGATCAAACCAACTTTTTTCCAATGAGGAGAGAGAGACAGGGATTTTAATGCATTATAAATAATATTTTTGTGTCTTTTTCCCCTCATCAAGTCTCTCGTCTCTTTCTTTATACACTCCTCACGACTTTACCTCCTCCTCCGCCAATGGCTCATATTTCTTTCCATTCTTTTTTTCCCCGTCTTTTATTGTAAAGGGATACTTTTGGTCCATTTTCAGTTCCGCATTCCTCGTCTTTTAGAAAAAAATATTGACCTCTCGCAAACCCTCCACTTCTCTCTCTCTCTCTCTATTGTTCTTCTGCAAATTCTGGGTTTGGTGATTAATTGGTCAAATTAAGGTTGAGTAAAGTGTGTTTGTAGTTTTGTGACGTCATTACACACACACACACACACAATCAGAGTTACGGACAGATAGAGACTGGAAGAGACAGCCGGTCTCCTATTTTCTCTCCCCTTTTTAGATGGAAAGGAAAGCAGAGGCAGGGTTCAAGAATTTGGAGTGGAAATGATTGATAATATTTGCACGTGTTGCAAATAAGGGAGAGAAAGAGAGTTTATGCAAAATGCGTCGTCTCATCTGTTACTACTTGGTGTGTGTGTGTGTACGGAAGGGAGAAAGAGCGTGTGTGTTGGAGTGAAGGCCTGATTTGCAAGTTTCGCAAAAACAAGATCCACAAAATAAACAGAAGAGAGAGAAAGAGGGTGAATGGAAAATTTAGAGAGAGGGAGAGTTTGGGAGCTGCCAAAATGATGGTGAAAATTTTAGATTATTTGTCAGGCTTGAGAGAGAGGGAGAGTGTGTGTGTCCAGAGACAGACAAGAGAGAGAGAGAACATGCCCTCGTATACAGAGAGTCATGTTCTCGGCTCCTCGTCTTGTCTCTGAGTAAAACAAATGAGGAGGCATTAGAGCGGAGGTATGTAGAAATTCTGTGTGTGTATTAGTGTATTTGTGTGTGTGTGTGTGTGAGAGAGAGAGAGAAAGAGAGGGGAGGGATTTATAGCTGCACTGCATCTAAATAATCGGTAGCATGCAGGCTGAGAGAGAGACTTTATTTGGTGTATGGAAGGCGACAGATAAAATACTCAGGAAAAAATACATAGAACTGTGTGCGTGTGTGTGGAGAGAGAGAGGGAGAGAAAGGAGGGGGACTTTTCAAGGGGAATTTGGGCAAATTGGAAATCTGAGCCAAAAACTTGTACTTTCCCCAATTTCCAGAGACGGAATGGGCTGCTGACTACTTTTAAGTTTAATTCGGAAATTTAGAGCAACTCTCTTTCTCTCTCCGACTCTCTCATGTGTGTGCGTTGTGTGGACTACAGTATGTGTGGGTGAGTGAGTGTCTCTGGAGTTTGAAATGGAGGAGAGGAATTAGGTATAAATGTGAGATTGGAAATAAATTGATTTGATGGGCCAGCTGATGACCCACTGGAACTCTGGAGAGTGAAAGAGAGCAGAGAGAGAGAGTCGAGTGTGTGTGCATTGTGTCTGTCAGCCTTTCTCCATATTATATGGGGAAAGGACATTTTGTATTAAATTACAGGCTATCAATCCAGTCGATGAGCACAATTTAATCTGGACTGAAACGTACAAAGAGAAAGACTGGAGTGGAGAGTGAACGTGCATACCCCACCCGTGTGTCTGTATTTATGTATGGAAAAAAGGCAAGTCAGGTAAAATTTCAATTAGCTTCAATTTCCCTTTGATTATTAATCTGGGAGACAGAAGTGAGTAGGAAGGATTTTTACTTTTGTGTACGTGTGTCTGTCTGTGCACAAATGTGCCCGGTTTGGAGGGAAGGAGGGAGAGAAAAAAGTCGGGGATTCCATCGACTAGAAAATATCCGTTGATTTTGAGTTTTTTTCGGTCTGGCTTGTTACGTTAGAAAAGGGGAGAAGCAGATGCAGCATTTTTTGCAAATGGCCAACTCTGCATTTCGAGATTTTTCTCCCATGTAGGGGAGAGCAGGGCTGGAATAATTTGGATACCGTAAAAGAAAATTGTCGGGGGCGCTTTAGTCTGCAGTTTTCACGCAGAATATTCGATTTTTGAGGTTACATCGGAATTCGTGCCATTTTCGCAATTGTATAAATTCTCGGCTATTACTTTGAAACCAAAATTCGGGATTTAGTAGTTTATTTTTTTAGAACTACATTCAAAGCTCCCTTAAAAAATTATTGAAGTTGCAGTGAAGCTTGTTAAATTTCATTTTAAAAATTTTCTCCAAAAAAATACTTTCTCCTGTAAACTCCGCAACTTTCACCGACCACACGTCGCATGTCCAGATTACCATGAATTTAACTCTCCATTAACACATTTGAGTCTCCATTCTTCCCCTCCTCCGCCCTACCTCACTCCCTCGTGATGGACTGTAAGGATTTTCTCTATTTCACCGCGAAAATTCAGTGAATTCAGTAGGGATCAGGTTGTACACCATATCCTTTCTAATATGATACACTCTGCATGTGTATAGAAAAAAGGACGTTAGGAGTTACTGTGTTTGAAACAGACACACATCCACACAAACACACACGCACACACACACTTATATACAGACTCTGTACTACAGAGAGTGTAATTCAGAGACATGTATAATGTAAGCAAGGCAATTCGGTCCACTGATTCACATCCCACATGACGAGATGGATGAAAGTAATCCCATTTCCTCCCAAATTCCTCCCACTCTCACCATCCCCACACTAGGTATACATACAGAGTAGTAGTGCAGAGAGTACGTATAAATATGTATACACCCGGGCAACTTGTAAATGTCCCGAGTATATAATCTTTAATCTTTTACTTTCCATACACTCCCGTCCTCCAGTGTGTGTCCGTACTGAATCGAGTCCGGACTCTCGTCTCTGTCCATATAATATTATCATGGATTTCCCCTCCCGTCCTTTCCCCTCTCGTCCTGTCTCTCTCTCCAAAAATCCGAAATTTCGTTGATAAATTCCTTTTGTCTATTCCACTCAACCCGACCCTTCTCCTCCTTTCTCTTCTCTTTCATATAAATTATTCTCCAAAAATTCTTCTAATACCTTCTCTGTCTGTTCCCCTAAAATCCAGGAACTATGAAGGCAGAGTTGCTTCCCGGAAGCTGGAAACTGGAAATGAGTAGCTTAAAAACAATCGCATAATTAAGTATGGTATCGTCTCCTTACCCCTTTCCCTCTACATATTCGATTCTGGCTAACAAACTGAATTTACCCGGGTGTCATCTCAACACCCAATTTTCTGGTAAACCCTATCTCTGCGTGGAAAAACGTCAAGTGAAAATCACAGTCTCTGACTAAAGAGTCCTCATTTTTAGTCAATTATTCTGCAAACAAAATTCTTTGCTCAACCCCACAAATTACGCCTCCAGCCTCCATCCATAACAACACATCAGTTAAGCAGTTAGGGAAGAGAAGGGAGAAATTTATGAAGGTCTCTCTGTCTTGTGACAATAAAATTTGTCACTGTCCCCTTCTTCTCCACCCTGAAAGCCCACAGTACAAGAAAGAGCGGAGCCAAGGAGTCACACAACGGGAAAAAGCCAAGGCGAGGCTCTTAAGAGAAGGACACAACAGAGGCAAAAGGGCAATAATAAGAGATGGAAAGAATTGGATTTTTTTAACTTGTGACATGACAGGCTGT